>AWYF02003284.1:0-12982 GCA_000504405.2 Mycosphaerella sp. Ston1
ATCGTTAGAAATACCTCCGTCGTAGGCATTATCGTCGTCGTCCGCCTAGAGGAAGTCCTGTTCGTATAGATCTATAGTATATTAATAGTATATTAATAGATTAATAGATTAGTAATAGTATATTAATAGATTAATGCTAGGTTAATAAATACTAATAGGGTTAATAATGTTAATTTACTGTATTCTGGAATGCGAGCTGTCCGAGGTGTCGCGCACCGACGCTCTCGTAGTACTAAATGGTATGCTTGGCAGATATCGGCAACAGACACCTTACATAAGAGGGGTCCGGTCGGCCTGGCTGGGGTCCGGGGAAGTAACGAAGCTTCTGCATGCATACTGTAACGATCACGTTCGGCAAAAGCCAGGGCAAAGACTTCTTAACAGGCCTCGAGCAGTTCCATCGAGCTTCACATGTGCTCACCTACCCGCAGGCGAGCCTTTGGGCCGCACAAAGCATTTCCTAACAGCTGTGATTAATACATCAACATGGCTGGGTGAAGCACCGGTTGTAGGATGGACCTACAGTAGGATAGCAAAGAAGCTCGGCAATGTTGCCGCCACTAATTGCCTAGTATGGATGGACGATTCGCAGAACGTCACAACGTCCAATCGGACCAGTAAGCCTTCTTCGGCAATCATCGTCAGAGTATACAGGGACACGCAGCATGTGCTCATTCAACTCTCGGTTGCCCGCACACTGTTCGCTTGCTGCATGGTGGAGATGTCTTGGTCCGGGCGCACCAACTCATCTCTCGCCACAGCGTGCCAAAGCTACAAATCTGTGCGGAGTGGTAAGCCTTTTGCCCTACTCTACGGGAAGAATCTCGCGGATGCGCCTTCGATCGGATATGGACATCTGCTCCTGTTTTACCTGTTATATGGCTACCCAAAGCTACGACATGACCGCCTACTTGACCGTACGACCATGTGCTATGTCTTCTCCGCATAGCTATGCTGGTCCGGGATTGATTGGCTCATCGGCAAGGCAACGTGCATTCTGGAGTGTACGTGGAGAGGTCCAATCCGCTATAATGTATAAGAGTACTGTACGGTGGTCATCGACATTGCTCTATCGTCGCAAGCACGATCGGGTCGAGAGTGCTTCTTCAGAGACTCTCTAGGTCCAGCAACCTAAATTCATGATTTGACATGTCGACGGAACTATTGAGGACACAGATCTCAGGAAGCGTTGTTCATGAACCACTGAGAGGCAACGCGAGGTATGTTCACCATCTCTCGGGTCTGGGTGCTCTCCTTACCCACATCCCACACCTACAGGCTTGAGCACCCGCTAGATGCACGTATCTTGTATGACAATCTTTGGCTACTGACATTGTGAGCAGTAACTGCTTGATACCGCTAGTCGCGTCTGTTCCAGTCAATATCCAGCCGACAAGTCCAACCTCGCTGCAGGATTACAAGCATCAGCTTACCTTCCTGCAGGTGGAGAACCGACGGCAGCAAGACACACGCGTGCAAGAAGATCCACGTCCAGACTCACGGGGCGCAGCAATGGAACGCTCGGCAGTAGAACCCACTCGACGCGCGTATAGCGATGGCGAACAGCGCCAAAGTATCGCTGCCGAACCTGCGGACGAGGCGATTCGCCAGTATCAACAGATGCTACTCATCGAGCGACGACGTCGCAACGAGGAGATGGAAGAGGATCGCCGCAGGCGAGAAAGAGATATGACGACTGAAAGGCAAGCATACAGCAACGACGCACAGTAGGTAGATACCCATGACCTGTCTCTGGTGCACTCTGCACATGTGGCACACTCTCGCGCTCGCGATTTGGATGCAGATTGTTGTCCACCAAATGCAAAATGACACTGCTCATGTTCCTGTTCACATGTTTGCTACACGTTCTGCTATAGCATCCTATCACTGCGACAGGGACGCTGTGCTATGGAGTCTCACCTTAGGTACGCACAGCCCAACTCCTCTGCCACGACATGCCAAGCACAGTTGCGAAGATCAGAGAATCTCTCCATCTGTGCGATGCAGAGCAAAGTACCTTAGGTTCCTTACCTACATGTATGGTTGCTTGGCTGCCTTACCTTACCATGTGTAGTTGATATCGATGATGGAAATGATTACCGGGTCATCGTTTGAAAGGGCTTACGACCGGGCCAATTATTGTCACCCATCACTAAGGTAGGTACGCACTCACTAGCAGCACAGAGGTTGATCATCGACGCACTACTACAGTACGCTAGTAGCAGAACATGCTTTCCGAAAGAATCGGGAACATGTCGTGGTCTCGCTAGGGTCAGGTAGGTACAGTATGTCCTGGCACTGGAATGTACATCCAGTAGTGCGTTATGGTGAGGCGTGCAGTGACCCAGCAGAGGGCATGCAACGCTTGGCATCAGTAGAACTGGGTGGATGATCTCTATCTGTTGAGAGACGACAGATGGGCGCTGGTCTGGGCATGTTCGGGCGGTACTTGAGGGCACTGAGGTGGGCAGGCAAGCAGGGAGCACTTCCCGCATTGGCAGTAGTGCTGGTGCTGAATGGCGTCAACCTTGTCCCTCCTGCCGTTCCGAGTCGAGTCGAGGCGGTGCAGCGGAGGGCTGTAGGCTACTGTATAGCGCTCCCGTACCTTAGCACGGAGTAGGCCGTTCTGGCCCCAAGGAGCTCACCTCTTCCACGTCGCCGAGGAGGGACTGTACGATGGAGACGATCCACGATGGACAATGGACGGAGATCATTCCTTCAGGTGTGCTCCGCGGGTGGACCGAGCAGCGATTGGCGTGCTTAGCGAGCGCGGCGCATGGCACATCTTTTTTCACGGGCGCCTCCTCCCGCCGCTAGAAGCACTTAGCTCCTTCCACATTCTCGTGTCCTCCGTCTGATGATGATCAGCATGTTCCCGATGCCATATGCCATCCATCACAACCTACGAGTTGCATGTCCCGACGCACAGCACAGCACAGCACCTTATCTACGACCCTGCGCAGTGGAAAGACACGCAGCGGAAAGCTCTCCAACACCTCCTCCGGCAGCTGGGTTCCGGGTCGAGTGGAGTCGGCCGCAAGCATCTGATTCTGCATCTTCTGCATCTGCCATCTTGTCCACCTCTTCCCACGACCCAGCGCTCGCGCGCGCATATCATCATTACCAGTAAGGCACATTGGATGAAGCTCGGCACAAGAGCAGAGGCGGCAGCATCCTTCTGTGCCTCCGCCCTGCTCATGCACTCATCACACCCGCCCGATCGAGACGCTCTGCTTCACTGCTACTACTACCACTGCTACCCCTATTGTCTGACACCCACACACCCACACACCCACATATAGCACTATCCTCTCCTCTTCTACCATCTCTTGACTTAGACAGACAGTGCACACTCCCGCTTTCACGCTCGGCTCGGTATGACAGCTCGCCTCGCTACTCCGAGCGCCTGTCTGTTACGCGACTCGGACCGTCCTCAGCGATCCTACTCTGCGCTGTAGTCAACCATGGGCGGCCCCAATCATCATAGTGTCAACAGGTACGTGGTCTTCCACCCTTACAGACCCCAATCATATGCCACCTTCCGTCCCCTCCCCTCCCCTCTCCGTCCCTTCACCTCCCCTCATGGCCCTTCGACCGCCAAGGCCCGCCTGGAGAGCAGCACCATCAGCTCCCTCGCTAACCTTGACTTCTTGGACTCGCACAGTCGCTCGCTCCGGGATGTGACGAGGTCGCTCCAGACCCACTTCACCACGGGCTCTAAAGTTCCGCCCAGTCTCCCCTCCGACAGCCGGCGCATGCTGCAGTCCTTCATCGACGACCACGACGGCGAAATCGACCGCGAAGATGCCACTCGAGCCAACCAGGAGCTCAAGTCGTTCTGGGACAGGCACGTTATGGGACAAACATCGAGACTGGGAGCCTTTGTGGGAGTCTTGAGAGAGCTGCGACCTGCTCTGGTTAGTGAAGATGATATCTTGGAGTGGTATCAGTTGGCTGCACGACCGGTCATCAACGCCGCCGGCTACAAGAAAGCCGCTGTCGAAGATGCGCAGGAATTCATTACTAGCATCATGACCTACGATGAGGACGAGCCCAATCAGACCCAGCGGCAGCACACTTCCATACGCATATGCGCCGATTTACTCAACCTCTATATCTCGCGAAGTCGCAGCTTGAATGAAGACGATCCATTCATTGCCCCCGAAGTCGCTGCCATCTCTCAGCAAGTGGAGACGGTTCTCGTTCATTTTGGAAAGAAAATGCCCCGTCGCTTCTTCCGCGCCTTGGACGACTTGGTGGTGAAAGCAGATTCGCGGTTGCAGGGGTTGACCTTGCTCAGCACGTTCCTTCAGCACCAAGCCGCACACTTGTACCAAGTCATTCAGACGCCGCTCCTCGACAGCTTGCTCAAATGCCTAATGAACGACACTTCGACGACTATCCTTTCGGTAGCACTCACCTCGCTCATCATGTTGCTTCCCCATGTTCCGGGTTCCTTGCCCGCGCGGCTGCCGAGGCTCTTTCTCATCTACAGTCGGCTCTTGTGCTGGGAACGCTTCTCGCCCTGGAGCGACGAAGCCCAGAAGAGTTTAGTGACCGACGACCGCATATCGTCCAGTCCCTACGACCATGGTGACGTCGGTATTGACGCGGCATGGGAAAAATGTCGACCACGGCATGGTGTGATCGAAGCCACCACACCGGAGCTCAAGACATATTTCACCTATCTGTACGGACTCTATCCACTCAACCTGATGAGCTATATCCGCAAACCACGAAAGTACCTGAAGAGTACAGAATTTCCTGGCGCAGACGAATTCGACTTGGACCAAGCGGTGATTCGAAGCCGGAGCGATCAATTTCGACAAGCACACCTACTGCATCCCAATTTCTATAACTCGACCATCGACGAAGAGCTCATCGATGTCAAGTGGCCGAAAATGGATCCTGCAGATGTGGTAGCTGACTGTCATGCACTGGCCATTGACAGCGTGCGATCGTCTCTCGTCAGTCCGGGGCCTCCCCCGAGCGGCAAACTCCCGCCGCTGCCGCCGCTGCCACCCATACCACAGAGCACGACCGGCGCAGTGTCGCCCACGATCAGTCACACTAGTCGCCGTTCTGGCAACAGCTGGAGGGACACACAGTCGACCGCCTTCGACCCAGACAGCCCTGTGCTGGGACCGGCAGATAGCGCTGAACTTCTTAGGCCCAGAAGTAAAGGTGTCGATCAATCACGTGCATCTCCCACCTCGACCTTAGTGGAATTCCCACCGCCTGCGATGAGCTTGACCAACTTGCAAGCCCATGGCAACAAGGACGATACACCGCACACCAACTTGGCCTATCTCCAACGCGAGCTGACTCTCATGCGCAGTGATCTCAACTTCGAGCGCTGGCACAAGGCACAATATTCCCAACACATCGGGCAATTGATGCGGAAGAACGTCAAAGATGCTACCGTAGAGGCGGAGCACCTCAACCTGCTCAATGCCAACCGTGCGCTCAAGCAACAACTTGAGCAGGTTCGCAGCGCGCGCGAGGCTACGATCAAAGACTCGACACTCACACGCAGACAGGCCAACAACCTCGAGGCCAACATGACGGACCGATTCAACAAGCTGAAAAAGGAGCAGGAAACCTGGACTGCTGACGCAGAGGAACTTCGCAAACTTCGAGCTGAGATGAAGACCTACCGCGATCTACTCAGCGAATCCGAAGCCCGAGAACTGAGGACCTCACATGACCTTGAGATGGCGAAGCGCGACTTGAGCAGGTTGACGCAGCTGGAACAGCAGCTGGACGAAGCACGACACAAAGTCAAGGCTTTTGAGTATCGGGAGTGGGAGTTTGAGCGAGGCAAGCGTAACCAAGAGTTCCTGTCAAGCGAAAAGGAGATATTACAGATGAAGGTGAAGAGACATGAGGAAGATCTGCAGCGTACAAGGCGTATCCACAGCGATCGCATCAATGAGCTGGAAGCGTCCATTGGCCCGAGGACAAGCCTGGAACGATCGCCAACGTCGATGGGGACGAGATCAGAAACTTCAGCATCCCACACTGCCACTCTTCGCGAGCTCGATGACACCAAGGCGAAGCTAGTGCAGCTGAAGAAGACTCACTCGAAGCTGCTCGATCGCTTCACAGATATGGAGCTAGAGTACCACTCTGTGAAGACACAATTGGCCCGCGTCCGTGGTGAGGACGACTCCAGTTACTTCAACACTTCCATGCGCAGTGCCAACGGCATCGACAGTTCCAGAGAGTCTACAATCATGTCTGGTGGTCTTCCTACCGGCAGGGCGGGTGTGATCGAGAGCTTCTACGATGTCACTAGTGACTATGGCGCGCCATCAGAATTGACCAGTGTCAGCAGAAGTGACCCAACACCGTATCACAACACTCGCTGCCCGATCTCGCCCGTGTCTTCTCCGCGAAACGAAAAATTTGGCGACGGGCCGGCCGGCCTGACGTGGACTCCGTCGATCTCGAGAACCACGCAGCAGAGCGAACCGAGCGAGCCGCAGCTTGTGTACAACAAGACAGCTCCTCTTGGATTGGACGAGCGCAGCGTAGTGAGCAGCGGCGGCAGCGAAAGTAAGAAGGCGAAAATTGACCCCAAGAGTGAAGTTCGGGTCTATGGGCGTGGTGAGTCAAGACAACATCAACTGCATCACAGAACAGCATGCTAACAGCTTTTAAGGTGGTGCACAGAACATCAAGCTCAAGACTAAAGAAGAACAACAGAAGAAGGCAGAGAAGAAGAGTGGTTTTGGCAGTCGTCTTGGAAAGGGGCTGGGCTTGACTGGATGACATGAAGACGTAATCTTGGACAGAAGATTTCTCTCTACATATGGAATGGTGATGTCTACATATGGGATGATGATGTGGTTGCAGTACCCCGACGAAGGATCAGCGCTGGTATTTATGACTCTCCACATCCTCTTCACCCCGGGATACAACCATGCGCCTGTTGTAGCGTGTGACGATTTCACGGCCTGTGGGTGTACGGAAGGTGTGAGCGACTATCACCTAAGACAGAGAGAGATGCAGATTGCAATATGTGAAACAGCAAGCTCATAGAGAGGAATAGCCACGTCAGGTACGAGAACCTCAATCTACGTCTACCTTACCTTACCTTACCTACATATATGCTCTCTATTGGGTACATGTAGCTTCCAGCATCCTACCACTCAAACTCCAACCAGACCAATGGTGTGATATACTTGCTCGCAACACTCTTCTCCTGCCACTGTTGTGTCCAAGTCAAGTAAATACCATTTTCACTCGCCACCTCCGGTCCACTAGGCAGCAACGCAGGATGAGCCTGCAAGGTATACGCGGCCACAATAGGATCGTCCCCATCTTCGCCCGCGAACAACATGGACGGAGCTTCCCAGGGTCCTTCGGGTGCGGGAGCAGTCGTGATGTAGAAATGCGCAGAAGTACCGTCTAGCCCTGACGACTGCCCGATCCAGACGCAGCGGGAGAAGTAGGAGCTGTAGTAGAATGTGCCTTGGCCGCCGTAGCCCGCGTTGGGAATGATGTAGGTGGATTGGGTGGGTGCGATGAGGGGGATGCTAGCCACGAACGTGCCAAAGGAGGATGTAGTGGCTGCGCTGGAGGTGTTGAAGACGGGAGCAGTGTCGATCCACGTTTGAGTCGTGGTTTGGTAGTACTCGTATGCGGACTTGTTCTCGATTTGATGTGCGGACACGCGTGCCAGGACGGTGTGACGATCGGAGGTTTGACCATAGAGATAGGCTGTATTGTTGCGCATCATGGAGCCGTAACGGCCGAAGCCGATTTGGTTCTCGTGATAAAAGTGTGCAGAGACGACTTCCACGAGTGGCATGGCATTCATGTCCGCTGATGGTGTATACGTTTGTTTGAAGAGGTAGTAGAAAGGATTCTCGGTGATGCCAGTGTTGATACCCTTCAACTGCTGGTTCGGGATCCATGTGTAAGCGATGGCACTGCCATTCGGATACTGTTGTGTGACCAGAGGAGGCTGGTCTTGCCATACCGCATAACGGGATCCATCTTCGCAGGCTCCAGAGTCTGGACATTGCGTTTCTTGGATAGGGAAGTATGCTGGGAGCGTCAAGTTCGCACCCCCGTACATGAGCAATATGGGCTTCACTCCATCTGAAGCAGCGCCCACTGGACCAGGTGCCACACTTGGGCCACCATTTACGCTCAAGTCCGTCCAAGCTGCAGAATTTGTCACTATGGGCAGCACTTGAATCTTTCCTGCGACCACATCATAGTTCTCAGTATCTCTGCAGGTCCATAGCACTCTATTACCGACTCGAGCTGAGCCACACGAGTCCCGAGTCAATGCTGGATTCGTAACATTCGCAATGTAAGTAGCCGTTTTCATTCGTGGTACTACTGTGTTCATGTATACAGCCGGATCAAAAGTCTGTGAGATCGGAGCAGCCAGTGCCAGCACTGCTATTCCAGCCAGCCCAAGAAGAAGAAGGAGAAGGAGAAGCATGTCAGGGAGACTTCCAATCTAGTCGTCCGTGTGCAGCACGACTTGCGTGAGGGAGGATATCTTGTGAAGAGTGTGTTCTGTACGTTTCTTGAGTCGTTCTGTATTCCGTCAAGCGTATGGAGGCAGTCGGCAAGTTCTCACAAGGCCATTGCTTTCCTCAGGTATGCGCACTGCAACACGGTCAAGTATCTGTAATCTGGATTGGGTTGTGAAGCGTTATTCTTGCGGCGTAGAAGACTGGCCTCGAGGAGTGGCAAGGGAAAGAGCACGCATGAGGGAGTGAAGGGAGGATGGGGAAAGGCAAGAAGAGAAGGGGACGGACGAGAACGAGAATCAGTAAACGGTCCTGTGCAACATTGGAAGAGCTCTGCAGGTGCCGTGAGTCCAGCGGATAGCTACACTACACGCATCTCTCCTTGATCATCCACACGCAGAGCCGCCGTTGGGATTCCACCACGAAAGACGGCGGCGTGTGATATTGCTGCATGCCGGACGGCGCAGAAGGAATGTAGAACTGCCATCGTCTGTCTTCCCATGGATCGAAGTGGCGCTTGTATAGAAGAAGTGTCATTAGCGGTCATGGGTAGAGTGAAGCGCTGCCACCTTCTGTGGAGAGTGTTATGGGGAGCTGCTGTGCGCCCCGGATGTTTGTGAACCTGGAAGGCGGTGATCCCCTGGTTTCAGGATGAGCTGGGGAGTCCACGTGATACCGTGTCGGTCCTGTCGATACATACATGTAGGTGGGGAGTGGGAGGACGGAGGAGGAGGAGGGGGAGGAGGTGGTGGTGGAGGGGGTGGTGGAGGAGGAGGAGGAAGATGAGGAAGATGAGGAAGATGAGTGCAGGTGCAGACGGTGGTGGGGCGGAGAAGCTGTCCTGTCCTGACTCATGTCGACTGACTGGTTGGATGAGACGAGGCCCTCGTGAGGCAGCGGTCATGCATTGATTCACATGAAGCTGTACATGTATTCACTCCCTCCGACAGAGCAGTCGAGGCAGTCGTAGTGGTAGAACTCGTGGCAGAGCAGTGCATGTGATGCTCTGGCAATCGAGAGCTTTGTCGTGATTGTCATCAACAACATGAAGCAAACGGGGCTACCATAGAACTATCACCGACAGCTGGCTTCATCAGGTCCCTGGATTCTGGAGCTACATATATATTCTACGGAGTATAAGTTCTTCACACGACCGATCACCGAATCGGGGAGCACGGGGAGTCCAGTCGGCTTCAGCTGTTCGTCGTCAACCACAACGACAACCACCACCACAACTGCATGTACCACCACCACAACGACAACCACCACCACCACCACCGCCACCGCACCGCCCACATCGCCGCCACCGCCACCGCCCACATCACCCTCACCGCCAACACCGCCAACGCTCCTTCATCGCTCCGCAACCATCACCGCGTGGAGCACAGCACGCACGTCACAGACTCACAGAGCCATCCGGCGTCGATCATTATTGGAACGCAGGCCAGGCAGATTATCGGTACGTCCAATTACGTCTGCTCCTGAGGCCCCTTCGACGTGCAGCCAGCCAGCCGACAGCCTCTCACAACCCATGGATGTTCCCGATCTTCCCGCCAGCTCTTTTCTCTCTGACGCTGCTCTGCTCCACCGGGAGGGAATTATTCCATCCATACCATATCCTGTTCCCCATTGCTATCCCTCCATTTCCTGCACAACCTGCCCACTCCTCCGTCGTCGTCGTCGTCGCCTCGCCGTCGTCGTTGCACCGCCGCCCTGTGTCTAGTCACCTGCCCATTCTACCGACACGCATGCTGGGCGGCCATTGAGCCTTCCTGACATGAATGCAACTAACCGCGTGTCGCCCTCAGGTCGATCTCGCACTCTCCCGTGCACACACGCGAGTTGAGGCATGACGGCCGAATTTCCACTGCTGGGACAGTTGGGTCTGTACGCAGCTGATATTCGCGGAGACGGTACTACTGCCACCACCTGCACCAACATTGCTTGCTGTTATTGCAGAGAGGTAACTAATGCCCACCTCTAGGCAATTGCCTCTTCAACGCCCTGTCCGACCAGCTGTATGGCCACCAGAACGCACACGCGACCATTCGCTCGCGCGTCATAGAGTACATGCGTGAGCACGCCGACTACTACAAACAGTTCATCGACGTCAACCCCGGGGGTGGCATCCGTCGCAATCCCAAGCGCAAGAATGCTGGCTCGTATTCCTCGCCAGCCTCCTTCGAATCGCCCTCTTCCGCCGACATTGACCGCGTCTTCGAAAACCACCTCGCATCCATGGCCCGCGGCGGCACATATGGTGACAACATGGAGATTGTGGCCTTCTCCTCAGCCATGGGCTTCGATGTGAAGATCTACCAACGTGACTACGCGTTCATGGTGTCAGGCAGTAGCGATGGCGAGTCAGACCGAAAGGTGGTACACATTGCCTATCACACGTGGGAGCACTACTCCTCCATTCGCAACCTCGACGGCCCGCACACCGGCATGCCGAACGTCACAGTCAAGGTGCTCTCGCCAGAGGAAGAGGCTACGCAGCGCGAACAGCTGTCCAATTCGTCACCAGTGCTGCCGTGGCAGATTGACGTGGTATCAAAGTCCCTGCCCTATCTGGCGGATAAGATCACCATCAAGCGGGCATTGGAACTAGCAAAAGGCAACATTGACCTGGCAGTGAGCAACATGTTCGACGCTGAAGAGCGTAGGAGCAGCTCGTCACAGGTGGAGAGCTCGAGCATCGAGCGAGATCATGACAGCGATGATGAGGCCCATGACGGGCCCAACAAGAAGCAGGACAGACGTCTGAGCAGAGCCACACGTGCTCAAAGGGAGCGAACTCGCGATAGCAAGCACACCCTGTCCAAATTGGCGGCTCACGATGGCAGCCAGGACTCATTCGCCAGTTTCGCGTCGGAGACTTCCAGTCACCCCGACTCGACTCACCCTGACTCCATACACCGCTCATCGAGTACTCAGCCGACGTCCAACGACGATTACGACGCCTGCTCGCCCAAGAAGCTCACCGTCGCCTCTCAACCAGCGAATGCGTCATCTGCACAGACTGTGCCTGCCAAGCCGGCGGTAAGAATAAAGCTCTTGCCGCCGAGACCACCTGGCAAGACATCGCAGAAGCCGTCCGGTCCCCGCATATCAGCTCGGGACAAAAAGGACATGCAGAAGCAAGCCCAGAAAAAGGCACGCAAGGAACGCCAACAGGCTGAAAAGACCGACAAGCCAGATCCGCCTGCGTCCGCCGGCCTGCCTGTACGTGCCAAAAGTATGACTGGCACACCGCCCGTCGACACGCTGCGAACACTCTACATTTGAGTGCATCTTCTTACTGTTTTGCCACGAATTTCACCAGCGTGTGCTTTTTTGCCGCGGAAGATACCCTTTCTGTCGTTGTTTTCACGTCTGAGCAGTAGCATAGCGCGGGCATCCAGACTTGACCCATCATCATAGCGACGGAGTAGTCACACAACACACAGAGACACACAGACATACGCACGTGCACACATACGCACACACATACGCACACACAAAACACACAAAAACATAACACAAAACAAAGCATAGGGAGTGCCCTCGGGAAAAGGGCCATACGGAGTTGGAC
This sequence comes from Mycosphaerella sp. Ston1, assembly GCA_000504405.2. NCBI lineage: Eukaryota > Fungi > Ascomycota > Dothideomycetes > Mycosphaerellales > Mycosphaerellaceae > Mycosphaerella > Mycosphaerella sp. Ston1. The sequence continues at coordinate 12,070 of AWYF02003284.1, forward strand.
ATATGGAGTTTTCCGTGCGATGGGAGGGACAGTCTGAGACATCACTGGTGCTCTGAAGGGCTCGGTCACCAGTGGTTACATGGCGACGGCACACATACCGGCGGGGCGGGGCGACTACGCCTGTCAGCGTTTGATGAGACTCATGCGAAAGAAGAGACAATGAGGAATGTAATACACTTAGACACCAGACTACCTGGGAACCACACCAGACTACCTGTTTTGCAGGCAAGCACCTCAAGCTCTTGCCAATGCTGGTCAGAGCTGGGTGATGTGCAGCAGATGCCAAACACGTTCATATCGACTACATATTGCATGCTGCGCTCGTGTTCCTTTATTTTCTGCTGACGACTTCTCGCAGAGGTCCATTTTGTTGCACACTATGGGGCCTCTTTCCAAGTGGGTGATGGCTTCGTGAGAGCTTCGACTTTGCTCGATGCTAGCTCACTATGATTCTAGGTGGATATTCGAGGGAGATGGGAACAAGGCATCTTTCATTTCCGAGGAAGCATTTCTTTACTTCCGAAGCGACGTATACAGGGAGTGAATGTGTATTACTAGTAGCTCGGCTTCACTTCCGAAGCGACGTGAGTGAATTTGTATAGTGGTAGTACATCGGTTTTTATTATTAGCTCGGTCAATGTGTTAAGTTTCCGGCTTAGGCCTTGAATACTTCGTGCCGAATTATCGATAATTCAGCACCTTGTCCAATAATTCAGCTCAATTATTAATAATTCAGACTAAATACTAATAATTCAGCGCCTTCTTGAATTATTAATAATTCAGGTTCAATTATCGATAATTAAGCTTCAATTATCGATAATTTAGAAAGACAACTAGCGCCGCTACTAGCTGTCTTTTCTCTACTGTCTTCTACCTTGCCGTCGCTCGTAACCTTATATAACCTTATAGTTTC
>AWYF02003292.1:0-37355 GCA_000504405.2 Mycosphaerella sp. Ston1
GATCGATCGTCGTTCCGGAAAGTCCATCGAGAACGCCCCTAAGTTCATCAAGTCTGGTGATGCTGCCATCGTTAAGATGGTTCCATCCAAGCCAATGTGTGTCGAGGCCTTCACTGACTACCCACCATTGGGTCGTTTCGCCGTCCGTGACATGAGACAGACCGTTGCTGTGTAAGATTCTTCACGTTTCCCCATTTCATTGAGCTACGCTGACTTTCGTCTACAGCGGTGTCATCAAGAGCGTCGTGAAGTCAGACAAGGTAAGTTCAAGTTTTCTCTCTCTTCGTTTCTTGATCAATGCTAACGTTTTTACAGGCTGGTGCCGGCAAGGGTTAGTCCTTTATCCTTCCATCGATCGGCCTCATATATACTGACTATTTTACAGTGACCAAGGCAGCGCAAAAGGCCAGCAAGAAGTAAACGGCTTCAGGTCGGAAGCTTCACACTCACGATTCGAGGCGGGATAACGACATGCATGATATGGGCACGAGAGAAGTTTGGGTCCTGTTGCTTTGTTTTTAGCAACATGAGGACATCCACCCAGATAGCATGAATGAATGAACGGTTCAAAAAGCTGAAATCGTCTTCGTCTTTCCATCTCTGACTCTCGTGACACTTTCATATCATCCATTGTTCAGGGTGACGCAACAAATGTGCCACTACTTACACCTGGATCTTACCTCGACTTGAGCCGTGAGCAGCTTGCCGTAGTGTATTCATCGATGTCCTTCCTGGCACCTGGTCGTGATTTTGAGGTTAGATGTCAAGATCTCAAGCTCAGTAGCGCAACGGGTGTCTCTAGTCAGTCAACCAAGCCATTGGAGAATCGAGTGTCCGATTGGATTGATGGGAAGATACAATGAAGTAAGTTACATGTAGCTTGTGGCAACCTGATCGCCCGAAAAAGCGCCACGAGCATTAGTCTCTGGGATATCCGTTCAGTCACGAGTAGCTCTGCAAGCTGTGGCGGCAGGTTGTAGGGTGCCTCGAAGACATCCTCAGCCTTTGGCACCTACATGCACCCAACTTGCCAACGACCGATTTGGTCTTGAACTTGCGAACGTAACTCCTTGATCGTGCTCGAGTATCTATCTATATGGTACCTAGTCTCGATCTCTCGACCTGCAGTCTATGATATGTCAGTGTCCAGTATCGATAATATGTAGTATCTGTACTCACTTACCTACTTGCCGTGGCTGTAGGCGTCTGGGTGGTCCGAACCAGAGTCCTGCCTTCTGCTGGAAAGTTTTTGAACATCTCGGCGGGGGGAGTTTCTGAAATGTCGTAGAGTTCTGCGCTTCTAGAGTCTGTGTCGAAATCGTGGAAGATGTTTCTGCCTTGTTTCTCGCACAGATACAGCTGGAGAACTTGTGTTTTCCACATATTGCTATTGTCCATGCTGTTATGGCATGGCTCAGACCCGTTTCGTTCGCAGGAGATGGAGATGAGTGGCATGGCAAGAGACCGTGATGCGTGGCTAGTCGTCGACTTCTCCTAGAGTCACGTTCAATCAGTGCAGCGAGGGTCCCGCGCGCTCCTCAGACTCCCTTGTGATACTCCAACTTTCATCACCTTGGTTCCTCTTCCAGCCTTTCAGGCTGAGAGTCCGCACGTCTCGCTTCACGAGCTCTCGGCCTTCAAACAGCGTACTCTGCTTCAACTCTGCATACGACTGTGCCCCCGAAGCTACAGCTGCATGTGCTACTTCAGCAAACGCAATAACGTCTCTAACCGCCTGCCACATTCTTCTTCTACTCACACAGCTAGCTCCTCTAGTATCAAGTAGCTTGCGGCCTTGTAGAACACCATTAATCAAGACTTCTTGATGTTGTGGCGTATACATAGCTGACAGATTACTTGACACAGCGAGATCATTTCTGGGTGGTTTGGAGAAAGCGAATGTCGCCGTAGTGGTCTGTACTTCGAAAGGCGTGAATGCATATCCATATCGCTGCCAGCTCTCCTGGATTGCTCTCTCGTTCAGCAGCTTCATCCTGCCAGTCCGACCAAACGACCTCTCAATTGCGGTACAGAATACCTGCTTCTCGGGAAGGACCAGAGTGGAAAGGTATACGTTCCGAGGATGTACCAGCAGAGTCAGCACAGCTGAAAGCAAGCCTATACACTGCTTGAGCGCCAGCTTGTCTGAACAGCTCTTGCTCAAGCATTGCGGCGCATCGGGTCTGGAAGGCTTTCTTCTGACCACGCCCAGCTGGTCGAAGTTTCCTCGACCGAGTAGACCATCCACTCCAACGTACTGCTGTCTCTCCCAAGGGGTAGCATCGATTTGCTCAGACATGGTGAGCTCCATGGATGCATCGCCACATGGTGCTTCGGAGCAGTACATGTGAATCTTGACGTCGTCATGAAGGGCGAATGGCGGTTCATCTGCTCTCCATTGGGCCCATCTTACCCATTGCCCGTGCTCGCCGCGTCCCCTCTTGACCAAGTCGAGGCACTCGCCGACCAGGAAGCAATTGAACGAGCGTAGAGCGAGAACCTCAGCATGCCAGTCGTGGAGGATGTTGCCTTGGGCTAGATGGAGCTTGGACTGGGGCAGACATTTCATGCCAGTAGCAAGGGCGGCACATGTCACGGTGGTAGCGCTCAACTCGCCTCTGCTGAGCACAATACCAGCCAACGGGACCCATTCGCGTTGGCCAGCGGGCAGTGTACGCGGCTTGAATTTGGTAGGCAATGCTTCAAATGTTTTGAGAACGCATTCGGCGATCAGGTCCGCTTTGCTCATGCTTGACCAAGACTCGGAGCCGGGAAGATGGGGATGAGAGTGAAGTGTAGAACTATTGTAATGCAGCCAAAGTATAGAATACATGTAGGACTATACATGTGGTACATATATATAGCGCGCGCGATTAGATAAGGTCTGGATCAAGGTTTACGCTACATAGCGGGGGGGAGGTGAATTCTTTTTCCATTGTTGTGTTTGAAGTGGAACTTCTGCACGTACCTGAGCTTCGTGTCAAGAAGAAGAAGGAAAAGAAGGAAAAGAAGCAGAAGCAGGAGGATAGCAAAGATGGTGGCCGATCACTACGACAGCAGCATTGCCATTGCAGTCATCGGCGGCACTGGCCTGCAGTCTCTGGCGGGCTTCACTCACGTAGCGACGCTGAAGCCCACCACGCCCTGGGGCTCGCCGTCGTCGCCCATTTCGGTGCTGCACCACCCATCGCCCACCACCGGCAAGCCCATCCCCGTCGCCTTTCTCTCGCGCCATGGCCTGCACCACGAACTCGCGCCGCACGAGGTCCCCGCTCGCGCCAACATCGCTGCCCTGCGCCAGATCGGCGTGCGCACCATCATTGCCTTCTCCGCCGTGGGGAGCTTGCAGGAAGACATCAAGCCACGCGACTTTGTGGTGCCAGACCAGGTCATTGACCGCACCAAGGGCATCCGCCCCTTCACCTTCTTCGAGGGCGGCATGGTGGGACACGTGGGCTTCGCGGATCCCTTCGACGCTAAGATCGCCGACATTGTGCGACGCTGTGGACACTCGTTGGAGGGCGACGGCGTGAGGCTGCACGACCGCGGCACCATCATCTGCATGGAGGGACCACAGTTTTCTACGCGTGCCGAGAGCAACATGTACCGCAGCTGGGGAGGCTCTGTCATCAACATGTCTGTCCTGCCCGAGGCCAAGCTCGCGCGAGAAGCCGAGATCGCCTACCAGATGATCTGCATGAGCACCGACTACGATTGCTGGCACGACGCCGCGGGGGACGTCACGGTGGAGATGGTCATGGGCAATATGAAGGCGAATTCCGAGAATGCGTATCGCTTCGTGGGAGCGGTGCTGAACGAGCTGAGCAAAGAGGAGCATGCGGATCTTGTCGCTGCGCCTCATCTGGCTGGCCAAACCAAGTTTGCCGGCAGCATGACTGCACCCGCAGGTCGTTCAGCAGACGCCATGCAGAAGCTCTCATGGCTATTCCCAGGCTACTTCGACTGACTGAGCTGAGTGGCCCAGATTCCCACTCGATCGAGTCATATCGCCATAAAAAAGCGTTGCTCAACAGTCACCTACATATAGACCACGATACCCTGCCGCGACATTCTCTCTCCCTCTCTCTTCATCTCATGCCCCCTCCTCACATCTCATCCGGCCATCTTTTCGTGGTGTCTACCAACAGCATGCTGTTCGACAAAGTCTGCCATCGCATCCCAATCCCGACACTGATGCTCAATTCCCCAACCATTTACCGCAAACCTCCTACCATCCGGTTCCGTCCTCGGCCATTCGAGCGTCATATCACCAGCGCACATGATGGCCTGTCGGAGATAGTCAAAGCAGTGTAATACGTGGTCCACTTGAGGCGCAAGCAAGACATCAAACACTTGCTGAGCATTTGTCCGATTGAAAGAAGCTTGCATGGTGGACATGTATGTTCTCATATGACGCAGACAATGCAGCTGATGCCACATGGACACATCGTAGACTTGGCCATATCGCGTATCTTTACCAGGTTGGGCGAGAAGGAGGAGTTGGCGAGGGTCATCGATGACAACGAAACCATCACCGGGCTGATGTTTCTGGTCAGTTGTCTGCGTTGCCTTTCAAAATTGCGAAGCTGGGACAAGACGGGAGGAGCTTACAGGCATCATTTCTCCCCAAGCTGCATCCGAGTCTGGAGAAGAAGCTGCTGCGAATCTATCATCTCTTTCAAACGTGACTGTGGACCACGGAACTTGATCATGTCAGTCGCAGTGTCGCCCGCCCATTCCTTACTCTTGAGACCGGGCGGAATCATCATGCACTTACTTTCCGGTCCTCCAGTCTCCAACGCAGATGATGCGGGCCACGGCAGCAAGATCACTACGATGACACAGCTCAAAAGCAATACGACGACGATGAAGGTTGTCCTCAGTCTTTGATATGCTGCTTGCCATTCTTGTGATTTTGCTTCGCTTTCACTTGGTGTCCTTGTGGTTAACAGATCTTCTTGCTCGACCGATCGATCAGTCCAGCTCTTCGCTTTCTTCGGACCCCGCCACATGGTCAGCAGCGACATGGCGATAGCAGTTCCTGAAATTCGTTGAATTGTAGCCAACTGGACGCGGCTGAGGCGATTACTTTTTGGTTGTTGTTGAAGCAGAACGGTTCTAGTCAAAAGTATTCTGTCCTGGGGATCGTTGTAATTGCTTGCGACGTGTGTAACGAGGACATGTAGGAACAAGAATTAAAGGTCTGTTCAGGCATGTGATGTGTGTATATCAAGGATGCGCTTGCATGCTCTACAATACCGAATATGGAGCGGCGTGCATGAAACATAGCAGCTCGAAAACGGACAAGTTCCATAGATTCGAAACGACAAGGTTATCAGCTTGGTACCACCAAGTCTCCACAGCTGCCTTCTATAAATTCCATCGTGCATAATGAATCACAGGACCACAGTGTCAGTATTGAATTACACAGTGCCGGAGAGGTCGATGCCTTCCCATGCCTTTCACAGGTGCAATTTAAGCTGCGTGTGCGTTATTGCCACCAGCGGTGACGATGAGTTTGCTGGGAGAGAAACTGTAGATGGAGCCTTCTTGGGCTTGACCTGCTTTATGTCAATAATGTCCTTTGGCAAGATTATGCGGTCGGGGCGCAGTCCATCAAGGCTCACCTCCATCGGGCGCAACATCATCGTAGGGAAATGCGTACCCCAGTCCATCAACATTGGCAGCATGGACAATTCGAGCGTAGTGCTGTAAGCATGTTAGCGGAATGCGTGTCAAGTTCAAACTAATCCTTGTGCCTTTGCGTACATTGGTGGTTGCATTCTGGTAGTACTGTGCAGGAGTCGTCCCATTTGGTGTCTGATTGCTTAGCAGCAGTGTACTTCGATTGAATGCTGCTGCAATTCTCGGAATGATCGCGTTAGTCTGGGCATTCCCACCTGTTGCGAAAGGACCGGTATTATTGCCGAAGACATCTTTGGCATTCGGTTTGGGAAAGAGGCCGCCAGCGCCAAAATCCAGGCTGCCTTGAGATCCGACTTGACCCTGAACTTCACCCCATGAGGCTTGCGTATCGACTGTAAGCTTGTCCGTCTGGTATTTTTTGTACACTTGATTGACGTAGTCTGTCCAGTACGTCGCGAACCAGTCTGGGTTCGTGGTAATTCCGGAGTTGGGACTGAGCGCTCGCAAATCTTGGCCGTTGCTTTGCACGATGAGTGAACTCCAGCGTCGACCATCTTTCGCCGTCTGAGCGCGGAGACCCCGACAAACAGTGGCAAGCCCGTCGGACCGCATGCCGCTAACATGCTGACTATTTCCTGCAGTGTCCTGCAGAGTCAAGGCCACAGGTATGTTGCTCACGAAGTCAACATACGAGATATTGACAAACACCTGCGCAGAGTTGAATGTGAACTCGCAGAAGCCAAAATTCTTGTGGTAATTAGGATCCGAAGGATTGAACACCGACGGCTCAACGAGCCCAGGGCCTGGGTTCAGCAAGAATGTCAATTGTGAACCTTGGGAGAACCAGATGCGCCCACCAGCAAGGCGAGGAATAGTGGCTGTTACGATGCTACCCGTGGCTCCCAAAGGGATCGATATATCCACAGGTATCGATTGACCTGTGGAGGACGGACTTGTAGGGTAATAGGCAGTGTTCGCGTCGGACTGGAGAATGAAGAGGGCACCATTTTTGTCGATGGCTTGTCCCATGATATAAGCGTACATGTCCGAGCGATTCGACTGGTTCTCTAATGCAATCTGAAGTGTGCCAGTAGTAGTGGCAGGCTGGGGGCCCTGGACGACAGCACGATTGACCGTTTTGAGTGGGGTCTGCTTCCGCTGGACGACTTCCTGCTGTTGATGCTCACTAGGCTGCCATACAGTGGACACATTCTGCAGGATCCCAGCTCCAACCAGCGACTGTGAATATGCCGAGGAGGTATCGGCATTGCGAGCCCGCTGTTTTTTGAGGTCCCGCCTCCTGATCATGCTTTTGACCCTATCCTTGAGTGAACCGAAGGAGCCCATACTTGATATAATAGGCAAAAAATATGAATGTTCGAAGGGATGAAACCGCGAAAAGATCCAGGGCAGTGTAAGATGGAAACTCCAGTGTTTGCATACATATACCGTGTAAGCCTCTTACGTCGACTCGGACCTGCCCCAAGAGCGTCGAGGGGACCTGCTTAGGATCTTGCCTCCCTATCCTCCACTTGCTGATCCGAGACCAAGAGTCACTTTGCTAATTTCGCCGTCCTTGTGTGGACCACTGTTGGAGGGAAAACTGAATGCCGGGGTCAGCAAGCCTATGTCGATCCGATATTGCGCGACCAGGTAGTGCAAGTCAGCTGCACTGCGCTTTTAGTAGCGAGCAAATGTTTCGAGAGACTCCGACACCCACAAGCACGATCGGTGGAGGTCAAGCATAGCAGTAACAATAAATCAAGTCACGAGGCCTACAGCTCAGCAGAAGGTCGAGCTAGCAATCGCGCCAGACTGAAGGATTGCATGGCGTGCCGTACCGAGTGCAGCGAAGACATGAGGCTGCTTTCCTAAATTGACAAGTAGCTCAGTGAGACACCTCCCCCCGGGCTCATCAGTGACAACGCCTATGTATCGGCACGAGGTCGATACTGCGGCTTGTGGCTGCGCTCGGCTCAACGTGAGCCATGCTGGTCTCGTAATCGCGATGCTCGCACTCCCCATGCTTGTTGTTCGCATATGTATGTACATCTGACGCGACTTTGATCACGAGCTTGTCCCGGCACTCGGAGTCCCCTCCACTACGTTCTTGTCTGTATATGATGCTGTGGCAGTGTCATCTCCCTGCCTTTTGAATGAAAGCGTGCTCCAATTTGCCCACTTCACGTTTGAAGGCTTCGACTTCCTGCCAGCAGTCGAGCGGCCTCCTGTCGTTGTCGCGCAGACATTGCACCAAGCCGTTCTTGGCCTTCTCGACCTCGACCGGCACCTTGTCCACTTTTTTGCGCTGCTCGAGCCTCTGGCGCAGGTCCATGATTTCTTTGCTGACGCTGTCGTGGGACCTTTCCGATTCACGAGTAACAGGCTTTGAGTCCTCCGGGCTCCAGTCGTGATAGAAGGGCGAGCTGAGGTGCGCTAACAGACCTGTCGGCTTGCTCGAGGCTTCGGATTGGGAGGCGGAAGCTTGCTGCGGCGGCTCGGTGTTGGTGAGGGCGGTGGTGAGTGCGTCGAGCTTCTGTGCCTGCGAGTCGCGAACCCGTTGCAAGTCAGCGGTGATGCGGGTCTGCGTATGCAATTCGTGCTGCTGCGCGCGCGTCGAGTCGGTCTGCAGGTGACGACGAGGTTGGTTAGCAACTAGGCTGCATGAGACAGCGGCGGCGGCGGCGGTAACGGTACAGGGAGTATGTGATGCGAGTACATACCTCTGGACTGTCCTGCAGCGAGTTGATCACGGACTGGCTGAGCCTCACGGGAGCATCACTGGACGCCGTCAGTCAGGACAAGGATAACGACGGCTCGGTGCTGTTCTTGCAGTGATACATACGCGTTGAGGATATGCGCTGGGGACGAGGAAGAGGAAGAGGCAGCGTTGCCCATGGTATGTTGTTGTTCCTGTTCCTGTTCTGCTTCTTTTTCGTGATCTTGTTCCGTCAATGGAAGCTCTGGCCGGCCCTTGCTCTTCCGACAAGGCACGTGAGCCTCCGAGACTCGGCTCGGCTCGGTATGCCCGTGCTCTCACACCTTCACGTTACGTTGCTGTACTAGTAGACTACACATACTACCTACTCCCAGACACAACTCGCATCCCCTCCACATCGCCATGACCACTCCCAGTGTGCACCATGTCTCAGTCCTCCCTGCTCTCCTGGTTGCACAAGCCGGCCGCTGGCAAGAGAGCCTCGCCGTCATCGCCACCGCCACCAATACCACCACCCCAGCAGTCGACACCACCACCCCCAGTAGCGTCTCCCGAGAGCCTGCTCACCTCGGCCGGTAACTGCGAGGACCCAGGCCACGCAGACCTGGCATTTGGAAGGCGTCCACTCCCGTCCAATGTCGAACTGAGAGCATGCACCAAAGACGATATCCCGCATCTCAAACGCTTGACAAGTCTACTGCTTCCAATTCCTTACCCCGACAAATTCTTCAAGGAAATCATCGATGATCCCGTTACCGCGGCCATCACGCTCTTGGCTTTCTGGCACGATGATCCATCTACCAGCATGACTACAAAGGGACGTCTGGTAGGAGCCATACGCTGCAGATTACTGGCGTCCACCTCGATGTTCAGTGGATCTCATAGCAAAGAACCAGAAGCTCCGATGCTTTACCTGAGCACTCTTGTGCTGCTCTCCCCTTATCGACAGCATGGTATTGCCACCCATCTGCTGCGTACGCTCACACAGCGCGCTGTGCACGACTATGGAGTGACCCGGGTCGGTGCACATGTGTGGGAGGCGAACGCTGACGCTCTCGAATGGTATCGCAAACGAGGCTTCCAAGAAATCGGACGCGATTCAGGGTACTATCGTCGTCTGAACCCTCAAGCCGCGATCATTGTGGAACGCAAAGTCGGTGTCACAGACCTTTTGAGCATATGAACGAGACTTCCTCGAAGCCACTCGGCTGCGCTGCTCGTTGGCCGCCGAATACTTGGCTCGCTGCCAACCAGACAACAGTGTGGTAATCTGGATTAGTCGTAGGTGGTATTGATCATGCTCCAGGATCTCATCTCCGTGAAATGGTGTGGTGACCTTTCGCAGTCCATCTGCTCGTCATGCTTGGCGTGTTCGGCCGACCAGCGTCTGCTTTGCAAGCATTTGTTACGAGCTCCCCTTACAGTGCTCCGTCTGTGTACATCGAACCCCAACAGACGATCGATCGCTTGCTTGGGTAAGCACACTGGCTGGCTAGTTTGACTGCTAGGGGAGACATTCAGGAACATGCACCTATCAGCGGCACAAATCTTGTTTTATAACATGTACGCGCCAAGTCCTGCGACGACTATCATCATGTCTCGCTATCTGAGATCTTCCTGTCGCTTGGCGCATGGCGTCGAGGGGTTCGTTCCTCTTCTACAATTGGGATAGTGAAACCACCTCTGGATATGATCCATTAAGCATTGGACATGCGATTAAAACTGCACCGTTTACAGACCTTATAACATGTAAAGAAGCGACCCAGGGAACGAGCTGATGTGTATACAGTCATCTAGAACCCAAAAGTCATGCCTTGAGCGTGTGGAGACTTGAGACGAGGAGATTTACTAGCACGCGAAGACTTCGGTTGGGTATCTAAATCGCCACTGGAGCGTTCATGATATGTGCGTATACAATGGAGGGATGTCTGTGATCACTCGCTCGTGGGAATCAATTGTGAGGAACATTTTGGCTCGATCAAGTCAGAAAGAGTACATAGGTATTCATTCCCTCTTGTGCTGTAAAACTATGTGATCGACGCCGATCCTACATATCTCACGCATCATCATCCTGACTTTTGAATCTGGAAAATGCTCTCTTGCTGTCTCGATGGGCGCTGACTTGGGAAATGATCGTGCTCGTAACTTCGTGTCTCAAAAGGGGCTGCCGTTAATCATACGTAGTACTGCCGTCGGCTAGAGGATCGTTGCGTGCTTCGTCTACTACCGTCAACATAGCCTCCACGGCTGCGTGACCGGCTTCCAGAATGTCGGTGACCGTGCCGTGAGTGATGAGTAGTGGTGCGCTTTACGACAACATGGTCATCGTTGCGGTGGTTGCGATGCACGAGTAGTGCTAGCAGCTATGGGGAATGTCAGCATGCAGTCTCCATCGTTGCAACCACAATAGTAGGACCGAAACTTACAAATGTAACGAAAAACGCTATGATGTTGATGATCGCCAAGGCCCAGCTTGCTTTAAGCATAGCACAAGTCTTGTTCACATTGATGCCAAAGCTTGTGCCACTGCCATCGCGCCCATAGTAGCCGAACGGCCCAAGATTGACGTAGATGTTGCCAGAGGTGAAGTTGGCACAGTCGGCGGCGCCAATCCGTCGTAGCACCACAACGCCCGCGATCAAAGCCCCCACGAATCCGAGATCAACGAGGGCGACAAAGATGGCGTCGTGTCGAGCACGAAGATAGCTGATCAATGTGAAGAACGCCCAAGCCAGTGCGAGTACTGATACGATGAAGAGCACAAGGATGAAATCTGGAGTGAGCTGGTTGTTCTCCACGAAGCCATGGACGAACCAACCCAGCATGCCCACGATTGGGACCAAGGTGATGATTTCGAAGATGCGCCAGGAGAGGAAGAGGAAGCCAGAAAGCGCCATGGTTCCTCACTTGTTCTGGCAGGTTCGAAGGTGGTTCGTGAAATGTAGGTCGCCGGAGTGAAGCTGTTGAGTGAAGCTGGGCGAAAGTATTGGTGTTGTTATCGCATATGAGCTCTGCTGCTGACGATGTTGCGGCGAGAAAAGAGGTCGAGGCGTGGAAACAGCCAAGTGTGCTGCAGGCTGTGAAGATGATATGCAGGCTGGAAGGCAGGCAGGCAGGCGCGTAATAAGTGTCGAGAAAGCTGACAGAAACCTGAAGCTGGCACGAAGCTTCCGGGTTGACAGGGCTGGTTGATTACTTCCAAGTTGTTTTCTCATCAACCACAACGCGGATGTGAGAGAAAGCTTGCGTGCGCGTGTCCAGCAAGAAGAAGAACAAGAAGGGGCCGATGATGATGATGATGTTGAGGAAAAGGAGGAGGAGGAGGAGGAGGTGTGGACTGCTACAATGCGGTCATGTGGAAATGTGTCCGGTGTAGGTGATAATACACCTGCATGGATGTAATCACCGAGAAGAGACGAGAGTTTGGAGAGGCTGGGGCTAGCGGGGCGGGGTGGCGTTGCATGCGTTTCTTTTAGCGGCGAACTCGCCGCGCGTAGTCCAGTACTACCGACCTCACTCCCCTCTTCACCTTCCTCAAAGCCTGTCTTGTCCAGCGACATGTCGTCACTTATCATCAAAGCAATACAAAATAGCACGGTATCGTGAAAGAATAGACAAGGATATTGCCAGCTGTTCTACGTTGTTCGATACAAGAATGCAGTGCCGATCGAGTGACCTGTCCTTCACGCTCTAGATCAATCGTCAAGACCAGTTGACTCTGACCGCAGCCGACCGCCTGGCACGAAGATATCCTCTTCTGGTAGTATCTGCAACCAATGCTGATACCTTTTGCGCATCTCGTGACGATCGATGCAACGACAGAGGTGGACGAGGTGTCCCCTTCGTGACCGTACAAACAGCGCGTACAGAACACCCGCGAGTGCAACTGCTGCAGCACTGATCGTAGCAGGAAATTTCTGGCTCCATCTTAGCACTGCTTGCACATATCGATCCGGAAAAGTGTAGCTTGACTCACAAATTGTGATGGACGCGGGAAGACTATAGTCGTTGCGAACGCCAAGAGCTCGCAAATGTTCTGGAGACTGAATTCTTGGCTGGAGAAAGTGCCGCGATTCTCCTCTTCGACCTCCTTCACACTGTCAGTACGCGGAACTTGTGGTACCAGCTCAGTAACAAACCTCTTGCACTATTGTTTGAGCACTAAGATCTGCTCGAGTGGTAGACATAGGTCAGCAACTATCTCAAGATCCATTGCGTGGCTTTCTTACCATAGCCCCACAGACCTATCCTACTCACGACCACAGCAGACACCAGTCCAGCTGAGGTAGCTACTGGACCGAGATCGGACCACAGGACCGTAACTGCTGCCGCTAAGCAAACAATTTCCCAGTTCAAAAACCAGATTCCAGCTCGAATTGGTCCGATTCGAGACATTATGATTGGAGCGAACCAGGTAGTTGCTAGTTCGAATACAGCAGAAGCGGCACGAAGGACTCCAATCGTGCCTGACGAAGTCCCAAGCGCTATAAGATAGGTGATCATTTGCCCGCTGAAAGAAAGAACTGTGAAATGGAGCAGAGCGAGAGATATCGAGGGCAGAGAAGCAGGATGTCTGAGATATATTTTAGTCTTGGCCATGTAGCTCGTGATCACCTCGTAGAGGCCAATGCGGCCGGAGTGTCGAGTTGACAGTGTTCTGGGATGTCGTAAGGAAGCGACACTGCTATAAACGTGGAAAATTGAATAGTACTCAACTGGCAGGGAAGCGAGTGTCAACGCGCCAGTAGCCACAATTGCCGTCCGCGAAGAGTACTCGTCGAGAAATGCGATCGCCAATGGTCCGAGGAGTTTGCAGAACAGGTCTATTCTCCGCATCTGGGAGTTCAGTCCTAAGCAAACGCCAATCAGATGATGCGTTGCCCAGTTCTCGTGCAAATAGACTCACGGCGAAGTGTCTCTTCATGACCGTGAGCCACTATGACGACCCAGTCGCGCTCGATGGATATGGTGTTGAGTACTGAACCCAGTTTTTCGATGCAAGCTAGCGTTGACAGCATCGCAAGGCCAACAAAAGACCATTTGCTACTGCGAAGGTACTCGAACTCCTCCAAAAGAAAGAGCCCTACGCAAGACAACGCAACAGCAAGGCGCTGACTGACTGTACATATCGATTAGAGGGTGTCTGGCTTGCGAATTTCAAATTCTTACCTATCGAGACTCGGACTGCTCGGAGTCGATCGACACGGTCGATGTAAGAGCCAAGGAATGGCGACAATGCAGCAGCGGATGCAGCTCTCGCCAATGCGTAAATGGAGGCCGGAAGCAGGGTCGACGGGAACAGGGCAGCTAGAAAGAGGAAGCTGCCAAATTCGAACACTCTTGAGTTCCACGTGGATAGCGCGTGCGACGTATACAGCAGTGCCGTGATATGGCCAAGCTGTGTTGCAAAGAGGTGGCCGTCCACTGCGACTTCGTCGGCCGTCCTGATCTCGTCCTCGCCGAGCAAGCGGTGCTCTGGCGTCGTTTCGTCTTGTATCGAGGAGTCCCTTTCCATATCTGCGACAGCGTGACGAGAGTGCGTGTTCTTGTTATCCCTAATTTGATGAATCCACCTACATGTGATTCAGGTTCTGCTGTAATGATACTACTAGGTACCTAATATCGCACATATGTATGATGCGGGTGACTTACTCAGTCTTACTGAGGTGTCAATGGAGATCGAGATAAGCGAGACGCTAAGAACCACACAAGTTTGCTTGGCTCTCTCCTTCGCGTCTTCCACCTCCACGTCCGACATCCCGTCCTTTGACGCCATACACAACCGTCGACCGAACAATTCCCATGCTCGCGCTGCACTGGCCGCACAACACAGTCACACCCGTTTCTCGTCCATTTCCATCCTACCCTTCTGATAGACCACCGCCAATCACTGCCATCCTCCTTCAGCACCACGCCCACTGGAGATTCCCGCGACTCGTCCCCTGGCCCGACGGCTGCCATTATGCCTCGATACAAGCGCACCGCCGATACCGCGCAGCTCGAGGAGGCGCTGGAGCCGGCCATTGCGCCAGAGACACTGGCGATTCGGGCAACGCTGCGGAATATGTGGGAATTTGCCAGCCTGATGCAGTACATTTTCTTGTTTGGGCATGTGGTCAAGATCGACGACGACTTCGACATTGAGGTACGCGACACTCTTGAGACTTGCCGATTGCAGCGCCAGCACGGCAGAAGAGATGCAAGATGCTGATCATGAGTGCGCGCATTTAGGACCTGGAGCACGAGTGCCTGCAGCCTACTCCAAGCGAGAGGCTGGCCCGCATTGGGCTGCAGCTTCTCAAATACGTGTCGTCGCACCGTGGCCTGACGTGAGTGGTATCAAGGGCGCACTCTATTGTTGACGCGTGCACTGACCACGACCAGGCTCGAAATATTCGACGAATACACGCGACGCCAGTATCTCGCCAAGGCACCACAGCGCAATCCCTTTGGCGATGAAGAGGAGCCCACCAAATTCAACGACTTGGACATCTACACTCGCGTCAAAGTGCTGCAGCAGCTGAGTGTGTGGACCTTGGGCAATGCAGAGCGTATACGAGGCATGATGCCTCCAGAAGAGGATCATCTCAGCTGGCGCATCGAACCTCTGGGCTGGGACAAGGAAGATCGTTCGTATTATGTGTTGGACGATAATCGATTGTACCGACGCACCGATGAGCCGCCGCCCCCGCCAACGCCGCAGCCCAAAGCCAAGGCCAAGAGTGGCAGCAAATCTAAGAGAAAGACGCCTGCTAGGGGCACACGCACAAGTAAGCGGAGAAAGGTTGAAGAGAGTGAAGACGAGGAGCTTGAGGAGCAGCCCGAGGCAGACAACGGCGCGATCGAAGACACAGTGATGACTAACGGCGGCGATGAGACTGCGCCCGAAGACCCGGAGAGCACTGGCTATGGCTTTACAAGGAAGACGTGGGAGTTGGTTGCCGTGACACTAGAGGAATACCAGGAATTCATGGCTAGCATCTTCCGATCCCGCGATCCTAACGAAAAGCAGCTTCGTGCAAGACTTGAAGAGGATGTCATGCCTATCATCGAGAAGCGAGCAGAAGCGTTACAGGCAAAGCGGATGAAGAAAGTTCGCGAGCTCGAAAATCTCCAGAAGATGGCGACCGCCAAGCGATCGTCGAGATTAGCAGATAAAGCAGACAAAGAAGCAGAGGCGCGCAAAGAGCGTGAAGCGCAAGAGCAGAGACAGCACGAGCTTAAACTGGCGCGCGAGGAGCAAGAGAGACAGAAGCGTATCGAGGAGGGCCACGAGTCGAGACGTCTGACTCGAGAGCAGCGTGTGCGAGAGCGAGAAGCAAAACGCATAATTCATGAAGAGGAGTTAGCGAGGCTGGAAGCGGAAGGCGAACGCGCCGGCTCACAAGACATACCAAACGATGCTGCTGATGCTGATGCGAAGCGTGCCTCTGGACGCCAAAGACAAACGCAGCGCGAACAGCACAAGAAAGAACTTGAAAAACTTGCCGCAGAGGATGGCACCTGGTATTTCGACTGCTCAGTATGTGGACAGCACGGCGAAAACATGGATGATGGATCGCACAGTATAGCGTGCGACAGGTGCAACGTCTGGCAACATAGCAAGTGTCATGGATACACGCCTAAGCAGGCTGAGCAGGAGGCATTCGCCTTCATCTGCGGGACGTGCAAGCGGAAAGAAGCGGATGCCCAGAAGCCCAAGATCCCACCGCTGAAGCTGCACAATCGATCGAGTGATACTCCCGAAACTCAGAAGAGTGGCAGTCGCCCAGTCACAGCGAATGGACAGCATATGCAGCTACAGCACACTTCGCACCATCCTGCTGGACCACACAATACAGCTGACCTCCAGAAATCGCCGCCCACGCAAATGCACAGCCAGTTACAAGGGACTGCGGGATATAGATATCCGCCAGTCAGCAATTTTGCGCCACGATCTGTGCAAGCAGCGCAGAGTAACGGCCAGCCAAATGGCACAAATTCTCAACATCAGCCACCATTGAGGACCGGAAACGGACAGCAAGCCCCATCGCACCACCAACAGCATCAGTACGCGCATAACAGCGCTATTTCCACTGCAGGTGGCCATCCGCCTCAGGCCCAGCATCTATTTCCGCATCAACAAAACCGCTCCCAGAACGCGCAACAGTGGCAACAGTATCAGCAGCCTAACGAGAACTTGCAAACGCAGCAGAGGCCAGGGTCATCCCAGTTGAATAACGGCTTCCAATCGCCCAGCAAGGCAGCGGCGAAGCCACTCTCACCTTCTCCGACCCACTACACACCACAGCCTCGGTGGCAACATCAGCAGCACTATCAGCCACCACAGCAAATGCAAACGAACAATTTCGCACAGCAGATACAGCAAAGTCCTGATCTGGCACCCCCTCCGATACAGCGACAGCAACAATCTCCAATCAAGTCTTCGCCACCACAATCAGCTCATCGCCTTGCGCAGACGCCTCAGAGTCTTCCGGTGTCTTCTTCTGTGGCCAATTACCAACAAAGTTATGCGTCTCGTATGCAAACACCGCAGATGCGTGAGTCTCATGTCAATGGAGCGTCGCCAAATGCAACTCAGGTTGCTGTCGACGGCATGAGCGGCCCGTGGCCTTCAAGATCTAACGACATACCTCGAAAGCATGATCAGCCGCAGAGCCCTGCTCCCCCTCCCTTGTCACAACGAGTGGGCGACCAAAGAGTACTCCCGCCAGTCACGCCGCTTGCGCCAAGTCCTGGCCAGCAGTCAGCGACAGCAGCAAGCAGCGTTCCCGTCAAGAAGATGCAGCTATCGCCCGTGATGTCGAGTGCTGAGTCGGTCGGCCAACCACCAATTCTGTCGCCTCCAGGACCCATCATTCGGCCCCAGATTCAGTCTCCACCTCCACCTACACCCGAACCAGCCCAAACTCAACCAGGCGCTATGCACGAGACAAAGTAATGAGTGTCACGGTCTTGGACGTCTTGGCATACATGTTGGCTACTATCTTGATGCTCGCCTGGATGAGATCATGCTAGATCATGCCAGCGACAGGAGTATATAAGTCCTTATATGACCGGCTTTGGCTCATCTCTGAAGTGCTCAAGGGTACTGCCACAAGCACAATGCCTCCATGCTGTCAATTCATGCTATCTCCAGCCTAACCTGAATTGCTCATTTAGATTCACAAGTGGCTCACAAATGTTGCTTTGCTCAACAGCTGACACTGGTCAAAGAGCCATGTACCATGGCCTGAAGAGACCGGATCTTGCCGAAAAGGTAGGTGTGCTGTGCCTGCTCCGAAATGTTTAGTGCACATTGAGGTACCGAGCCCGTAGACACATGCCCTAATAATCAAGATGCAATAGCTTTTCATACGGTAGGTAAGGTAGGTCACAAGCCAGATCTGAGAGCGCCTTCCAAATACACCACTCCGGCAATCACTCCATCTACGATCTTCACTTTCTGCCCTTCCCGCTCACCCAGCTCCTCAATGCAAGCCTGTCGCACGATTTCATCCATGCCCGCCATTCCAGCGCAGCCAAGTGTGATTGAAAGAGCACCGTGTCGCAATAGACGCTTTGTAGCATGCTTCATACGCAAAGTGACTTCAGCCTCGGGAGTAGTATGGAGCTCATCAGCATTCAAACCTGTCGTCTGGCATCCCGCGTAACGCTCCGAAGATTGGGCGCCGAAAATAACCGTCACGGCTTCACCGAGAATGTCTTCCCACTGCGAACCCGTAGACACGATGCCGAATTTCTGGTCCATGTCGATACTTTGCATGCAAGTGGCGATTGATGCTTCGAAAATTCCCGTCACAGGCTTATTCAGATCACCTGTTGCGAGAGCCTTGCGCAGTTGAGAGACCAGAGGATGGTTCGAGTAGCAGCATACCAGAAAAGCATCGTAATCTCCTAGCTGTGTCTGGAGCACAGGAAGACAAGCTTGAGCAGACTTGGCGGCATCTTCCTCGTTGTTGATCGAGGGCACGCCATCGGGGGCGGTAAAGTACTCGAAACGTGTCTTTGGGCACACGGAGAAAGAGAGAGAGACACGTCGCGTCAGTTAATGCCGTGCGCGCCTACATACCTGTGTGCGTGGATGGTGTGGTGCGTACTGTGTCGAAGCCTAGCGAAGATACTAGTGGCCGTAATGCATCTGTCATGGATTGCGTCGTGTTCGGATTGATGATGAGGATTGACCTCTGGAAGCGGGAGTCCATGGCTGTCATACTGGAAGTGAGTTGATTGACAAGAGTTGCGTGTTCATACGATCTTCCGTACGATGCAAAGTAAGTGGTCGTGTGTGGTGTCAGCATTTGAGTGAGACTACCTGATTCTTGCCGAAAAGAATTTGGCGGGACTACCCGCCGGCCACGACTTTACTTTACGAGAGTCAGTGAGGGATCCTCCGACTTCATCGTGCTTCGATTGGAATAGGAGTGGCAATTGGCCCAACTCGATCATCATGAGGCAGCCAGGCCTAGTAGCGAAGTTCGTTCCAGCAACTGCTGGTCAAGAAACAAGATACTGTACAGGATGAAGCATTGAAGAGTGATGAGCGGTACAACGGTCCACTGCTGGTGGCAATGCTCCAATGCTGGACGACGGAGTGTTTGTCCTGCGGTGTAAGTGAACAGAAATGCTAAGGGGAGAGAGAGAGAGAAAGACAGAGAGACATGCTGGATGAAGATGGGCCAACAGGAAACGGGGGATGACTTCAAGATCATGGTCATGATGCGATGAAGGGCTCAAAACCGTTAGAACTCCATGTCATAAGCTCCTCCTATGTAGGCTGGGCTTATGTAGGCTGGGCTGGATTGTCTTTCATCAAGGAAGCCGGGCGATCAACACGAGACACAGATTAGAACTAGCTACGTGGGATCTAAGTCTAGTTCAGTCTAGTCGTATTAGTTCTATACGTGTACGCCGTTCATCGATTGATTCAATGCAGTCGCAGTCACAGCATCAAAGTCTACATGTACCTCACAGCCATGACAACGACATGTACTTGCACACAGAATGTAATCATCTTGACGTTCATCTGACGATACATCGTATGAGCGGCAGGAGTTAGTCGCGCCGATCCATCGAAGCTACATGTACCTACCTTTACCTTACCTTGCCAATGGCTACCTTATGACATGTAGGTACATAAGATACCTAAGGTACATAGTTAACTTCCTCTTAGTCTATGACGGCCTGCATCGAATCGTGGAGAAAGAGGGCCACACGATTGCACTGGAGGGCCGGAGCGGTAGCCTATTCGTGCATCGACTGACGACTGTATCTTTACTCTCGTACCTGAGATACAGATCGAATACTTCGCACCACACTCCCTCCAGCCCCAGGGGATCGCACGATCCGCCGGCTCGGGCTCGCAGCCAGGCGGGGAAGAGCACAACGATACCTTAGTCTAGCGCGCCACGTGAGAGAGAGGAGGAAGCAAGACAGTTACGTCGAGTATGGTCATCTCTCTCTGTCCAGTGTTTGTCTCTTCTCCGTGAGTCTTTCAAGTTCTGCGACAAGTGTATAAGTAGTAGCTCTACGACGTTCTCAAAGCATTTCTTCTTCATCTTTCACACATCCACTCCGACAATCGACAACAACTACAACAACAAATACCAATTTCATCCACAACCCCCGCATATTTTCACTGCAATCATGTCTGATTACAAGCCAACTGGTACGATGAATCTCTCGAGAGCAATCTAGTATTACTTTTGACTAACTCCTCGCAGAGCACGACGGTCTCCGCAAGGACGGCCAGCCTGACCAGCGTGTCGGTACTGGGGGTGAGCATCTCTCGTTTGCTTCAATGGTGATCAGCGCTAATCGGTTCTCCAGAGTTCGCTCAGGGCAAGGTCGATCCAGTGGAGGCTGGAAAGAAGGGCGGCAACACCTCCGGCTCTGGAAGCAGCGAGGACAGCGGAAGCTCTGGCAAGGGCGAATTCGCTGGCGGAAAGGTTGACCCAGTCGAGGCTGGCAGGAAGGGTGGCAAGTCGTAGAGATTCTAGCTACGACACGATGATATCTGTATGAACGAATGAATCATTCAGTCAATCAATTATGAAGATTGTTCGTGCGCGTAATGCACAACTCGTTCAACGACTGTCTTGTGCAACAGTCCGTACGCCCATGCACAAGTCTGTTTGATCATGGATGTGGGCAACTAAGTGCGCACGACTTGTGCAGTCTTGCCTATCTGTTCAGGCCACCAATGATACTCATGATGATCAGCACAATTATACTCGCGTTCGAACCTCTGCCATTCACTCCCAGCTTGCGTAGTCGAATCAGGCGCAATGTCTCATTCGATCTGAGGAGTTTGTTATACTGTTACTGCTAGTTCAACCTCCAGTCTTACGCTTTTTTGACGGGTAGAGCAGGGACTTTGAAACCGCCAGAATCGATCTTCGGAACTGGTGGAGGTGCCATGCTATCTCCACCAACTTGGGTGAAAGTGCCGTTCTTGAACCATCTGTCTTCGTCGGCTTTGCGTTTGCGGTTGGCTTCTTCACGTTTGCGAGGATCAATCAGTTCCATGCCTTGTACCGGTGTGAAGGCAACACTCGTGGCAGTTCCAGCCGAGCCCCCAACATTGGTCTTGAGCCCGCTGCCCACGCCCGCAGCTCGGAGACCTTGTGCCTTGAGAGCGCCTTGAGTTGCGATGCCACCTTGGAAGCCGCGCAACGATGTCGCAGTGCCACTGGAATTCGCTGGAGTTGCACCACCCCAACCCGGGTTCTTTTTGGACAACTTTGCTCTTGTGCGTTGATCGATCTGTGTAGCACGCACACGGCCGTCATCTTGCGCACCAATCATGCCTAACCCCTTCGAGCTGTCTCCGAAGCCGACTTCAGCTTCTTCTTTACCGAAAGCCATTCTGTTCTGGGCCTTCCGCAGATCAGTCATGGCGGTCGCTTCTTTCATCTTGCGCACTCTTCGACCTCCACGCTTCCTACTAGGTTTGTCATCTGGCGCAGGAAGTGCTCGTATTCCACTGTTCGGTGGTGCCTCCGATAGCTTGTTGACTCGTCGTTCCACTTCTTCGGCCATCTGCAGACCGTACTCACCGGAGGGCGATGAATGTATGCTGTCTGTACGTGCCACGAGGACGATCTTCGCAGACAGGATTCTCATGGCTTGGACCTTAAGGTCTTGAGGTATTTGTCGAATGATGTCGTTTTGATAAAGAATTCCTTGGTTCCGGACGCCCACGTTAGTTGCAAGGCCTACGCCACGAGCACTCTTCTTGTTGCCCAATGGCGCAATATTGCATGCTGGTGTCTTCGCCAGACCTGTGATTCCCCCGGTATAATTGATGAGCTGCGCCGCAGTGGAAGATCCTATGAGCGCTGTGAGATTTGGAGCGAACATGGACATGCGAGATTGCACATAGTCCGTGAGCGTTCGCTTGGCGCTGTCCAATCTCATCACCATTTGACATGCCCTTCGCACGGTTGCCAGTTCGTTGTCGGACAAAGGTGTTCCTGCAGTGTTAGTCGCCTCGAGTGTAACGACCATGAGAGACGGGCTGTCAAGCACTTGCTTCAGTGACTGCCCAACCAGGTTGTCGGTCCTCTCGCTGATGGCTTTGATGTCCTCCATGGGCCCGTTGCCAATGATTGCAACAGCCTTAGCATAATCCAAAGGATTCTGGATCAAAGTCTCGAGCTCCGGAAAGCAGACTGAGTAGTGATCGCGGATGAACTTGTGGACGAGGATGATCTCCCCATCAATCTGCGTGGACAGCGTATTCGACTGCGTGAGCAGCTTGTACTCGGGATTATCCTCGATGTTGCCAATGTTCC
This sequence comes from Mycosphaerella sp. Ston1, assembly GCA_000504405.2. Taxonomy (NCBI): domain Eukaryota; kingdom Fungi; phylum Ascomycota; class Dothideomycetes; order Mycosphaerellales; family Mycosphaerellaceae; genus Mycosphaerella; species Mycosphaerella sp. Ston1. Next base: position 22,162 of record AWYF02003292.1, read on the forward strand.
GCGTTTCCTGCCCCGGTGGCAAGCTCTTGTAGTGGTCAATGTCCTGTGCACCGGACTCGTCAGGACTAGTTGCAAGATTAAACCACCGATGTTGTGTTCATGAAGGATGGGTACGGGAACTTACCTTGAGCAGGGGATCCAGCTGCTTCATCAGACCAGCAACGCTGCGCACATCAGACACGCTCTGCAGCTCCAGCTTCTCCACGCGCGCCTTGGTTTCCTCTGCGGTCTCGTCGTCGTCCATCCTGAGGTGGCCCGGTATGTTGCCCTCGTTGCCTTCACCATCATCGCCCACCGCTTCCTCGTCGCCATCGAGGTCCATATCGCCGTGCTGCGAGCCGCCGGAGTGCTCCACCTGTGGGTTGCCCAGCTGGAACTCATGTTCCTCCACGTGTTCCTCATTTTCGTCGCCCGAGTCGCCAAAGTCGTTCAACAACTCGTCAGCAACAGTGGCCATGGTCGGGGACACTGAGCGCACAAGGCGCTGCTGCACAAGGATTGTTAACCAGCGGTATGCGGTAGATGGCGGAAGGCGTGGCAGTAGGTAGTCGCAGATTCCGGCTCTCGAGATGTTGTAATAGCGAACGCCTTTGAAGCGAAGCGGACGCGATGTGGAATGAAGTTCGGTACTCGGACTTCGCTCGGCGTTTTCTCCCACTCTCTCTCTTCCTCCACGTCTTTCCTCTTGCTCTGATCTTCATTACACCCACCTCACTGTCGCACGCCGCCACCGTTACCGCCACCATGGACTCGTCGCGTGGCCCTCCGCGGGTCAAGAACAAGGCCCCGGCGCCGCAGCAAATCTCTGCTGAACAGCTGCTGCGAGAGGCCGTGGATCGCCAGGAACCCGCTCTCGCAGCGCCGACGCAGCGATTTGCTGACCTGGAAGAGCTCCATGAATACCAGGGCCGGAAGCGAAAAGAATTCGAAGACTATGTCCGCCGCAATAGGCTTAACATGGGCAATTGGTTCCGCTATGCTGCCTGGGAACTCGAGCAGAAGGAGTACCGTCGCGCGCGCTCAGTTTTCGAGCGTGCCTTGGACTGTGAGCCGACAAATGTCCAGCTATGGGTAAGGTATATCGAAGCAGAGATGAAGGAGAGGAACATCAATCACGCTCGAAACCTGCTCGATCGCGCCGTGACTATTCAGCCGAGAGTCGACAAGCTATGGTACAAGTATGTGTACATGGAGGAGATGCTGGGTAACGTGGCTGGCACGCGTGCAGTATTCGAGAGATGGATGAGCTGGGAGCCCGACGAGGCTGCCTGGGCGGCCTACATCAAATTGGAGACGAGATATGGCGAGTTCGATCGTGCACGTAACATCTTTGAGCGCTTCACCATTGTACACCCGGAGCCTAGAAATTGGATCAAGTGGGCACGCTTTGAAGAGGCAAATGGCACGAGCGACCTAGTTCGGGAAGTGTTCGGCATGGCCATTGAAACGCTCGGGGACGAATTTATGGACGAAAAGCTGTTCATTGCGTATGCAAAATTTGAGGCCAAGCTGAAAGAGTTCGAGCGCGCTCGCGCCATTTACAAATATGCTCTGGACCGCATGCCGCGCTCCAAGTCTGCCACGCTCCACAAGTCGTATACCACCTTTGAGAAACAGTTTGGTGATCGCGAAGGAGTAGAAGATGTTGTGCTATCGAAGCGTCGGGTTCTCTACGAGGAGCAAGTCAAGGAGAATCCCAAGAACTACGACGCGTGGTTCGACTACGCCCGTCTTGAGGAAGCTGGAGGTGATCCTGATCGAGTCAGAGATGTATATGAACGCGCGATCGCCCAATTGCCTCCTTCACACGAGAAGCGCCATTGGAGACGGTACATTTATCTCTGGATCTTCTATGCCATGTATGAGGAGCTTACAACCAAGGATTTGGACCGCGCGCAGCAGGTTTACGATGAGGCTATCAAATTAGTACCGCATAAAAAATTCACATTTGCGAAACTCTGGGTATTAAAAGCGCAGTTTCACCTGCGGAGACAGGAACTGGACAGGGCTAGAAAGACTTTGGGCATGGCCATTGGACTCTGCCCGAAGAACAAACTCTTTCGATCCTACATCGAACTCGAACTCAAGCTCTTTGAGTTTGTACGCTGTCGGACGCTATATGAGAAATGGATTGAGTTCGACTCCAGTAATTCTCAGGGCTGGATCAAATTTGCGGAATTAGAGAGAGGCCTGGAAGACTTGGAGCGTGCACGTGCCATTTTCGAATTGGCCATTCAGCAGGATCAACTTGATATGCCCGAATTGGCCTGGAAAGCCTACATTGATTTCGAAGAGGAAGAGGGCGAATTTGACAAGACCCGCGATCTGTACGAAAGGCTCTTGCAGAGAACGCAGCACGTCAAGGTCTGGATCTCGTATGCCCATTTCGAAATCAACGTCCCCGATAATGCGGAGGAGTCCTCCGCTGAGGCAGAAGACGCACCCGTTTCTGATGCTGCTAAGGCGAGAGCGAGGCAGGTGTTTGAGCGTGCGCACAAGGCCTACAGAGAAAGACAGCTGGTAGACGAGCGGGTCTCATTGCTTGCTGCGTGGAAGAGCTTCGAAGACACGCATGGCTCCCCCGAGGAGATTGAGAAGGTGGCTAAGATGCTACCAAGGAAGGTCAAAAAGAGGAGAAAGCTGGACGACGGCACTTTCGAAGAGTACATGGACTATGTTTTCCCAGCGGATGACGCAAGTAGCGCGAAGATGGCTAAGCTCATGGCGCAGGCGCAACAGTGGAAGCAGTCGCTGGCCAACGCCGAGGCTTGAGTGCGTGGTGAAGCTCGGCGACTGCATCATTGGTCGCACTGTTCAAACTTGCGTGTCCCTCGCAGGAGAGGGACCATGATGAGTGGGCTCAAGCAGCTATGTCAAGTGTGCTCTTGACTGAGCATGCATGGTGACGCATTGACTCAGAGCCTTCATGTTCCTCGACATTCAGGATGACAAACGATTCGTGTTATGCCAAGCGAATTGTAGACACCCTCACAGGGTCCCGACACATCGATGTTTCTGCAACAAGAGCCAAGGAATATATTTCGGCGGGCAGGTGAGTTTCGGGTCAGCTCCCCTATACTGCATTTTCCTACGCACATCTTCATACTTGCGTTGAAGCCGTGAGTACCACCGCGGACGCGGAAGGCATATGCAGGATGAAGCGGCAGCATTGAGTGCGACGGAGAACTTTGCACGTGGCAATGTTCAGTGCAAATGCTCGTGAAGTCATCAACACGGCCCGTGGGCTTGAGGCAGCGTTGCTCGGGTGCAATGGTGTTGTATTGCATCGAGACCCCCACCACTTCGGTTGGTTTCGATGCGTGCCTGATGCTGTACAATCGTGTACTTCTAAGCACCGTCTCTCCAATGGAGAAGCCAAGATTGCTGACTCGATTTCTTACGTTCGTTCGTGAGAACGTTCCGCTTCCGTTTCTCATCTAGTTCAATCATCATCGAAAGTATCCATGTTGTCGACTGTAGGCTTTTGCTGCTCGAATGTTTTATCCTCTCGACTGTAATCAAACTGGCCCAACGGCAGTGAAGCAGCGACTTTGCGTGAGTGGTCACTACCCAGGGAAAGAGTACATGTACTTTGCAACTTCAAAACATCCCCGATTTGACGTCTTACAACACAACATGCCAGAACATGTCAATAGTCGGCGATTATTATTGAATAGATGATGTCCGCCAGAATCTTGTCTATCAGAAAACTAGATCTACCAGACTGCCAAGAAATCGCAAGCGTGCCGTCCTCCAAAACAATGCACGCATTTGTGGACTTTCACGCCTTCAACAACGCCACCTCTCGCGCTCGAGGACTACGCACACGATATGTAATGCCGCAGCAGCACCAGCAGCAGCACCAGCAGCAAAAGCACCAGCGAGATATCTCAAGTCTCTCTCCAGACGAGCAACGAGCCAGGAAACGCGAGTGGAACCGCGGACCACTTACAGATCTTTTCCCGCGCTTGCCCGACCTCGTTCTCGAACGACTACTGGACCTCATCATTGACAAGGGCTTCACGTACAATTTAAGTCATTCCAAGCTCTCCAACGCGAAAAGATACACGTCGATTGTGATTTCGCACTGTCGACATGCTCACTCGGATTATGACAAGCTGCTGTGGCACGACAAGGTGGAACGGTTCGAGGCGAGACGGCGTACTGCAGATCAGATTTGGAAGGTGTTGAGGGAATGGTCGCCTTGGGAGAAGGATAATGAGGTCTTGGAGAGGTGCTTCAAGGCTACGCTTTTGTCGCCGGAAGAGAGGGATTCGAGCTGGGATCCGATGGTGAGTTCTTGTTTAGTTTTCATTCTCACTAATGATGGAGGAAGCCAATGCATTTAAACTGTTGCTCGATACATTCATGGTGCACAATATTATGTGTACATCACAAAGTGGTGCAGAGCTGACATCTTGTTGTAGGACGTGGATGAAGAATCCGACTTCGAGGACCCCATGGATATTGATTGAGAGCAAGAATGTGTCGAAGCTCGTTTGCACTTTCAGTATAGATATGCAGATATATGAAAGCAACGATAGCGTCCACTAGCTGCAAGATCACACTTCACCATGAAAGTCCAGATCGTACGCTCGGTTACGCATGTTATCCTCATGACTGGACTCCTACATGTGCGGAACCATCTTGGCCCTCAATGTACTTGCTGTACTCTTCTAACCGCTTGGCCTCCTCTGCCTCCTTGTCCGTATCTTTCTTGAACGACTTTTTGAACTTTTCTTCACCATTCGAGATGGTTGCAGACAGAGGTCGACCTGAATAGCCTCTGCCATCAAAAGCGTCGGCGCATGCCCTGGCTGCCATGGCATTGCTAAACCTAATGGTGACCACTCCGTCTTCTTCCTGGTCGAAGATGGTGATATTCTTGACATCACCGTGCTTCTCCGCTTCTTCCCTCATATCCTCCATAATGTCTTCTCGCATACCTTCGTCGTCGGCAAGTTCCTGCAATGTGAAGACGTATTTGAGCACCACCACCTTGTCGGCACGAGAAGAAGTCTGCCTCATCGTCGAGACATCGTCGTCGGACCAATCAGCAAGACGGCTGTTCATCTCCTCGGCCTTCTTCTTGGTCTTCACTTTCGAAGGCTTCCCTTTGTAGGCGGCATTCCGATCCTCGACTACCGTATCGTCCTTCACTGAGTCCTCCTTGTGGCGCTTGTAGCTATGATCCGCTTCTGCGACAGTGATGGGTCCCGTCGCGAGCTCGGGATCGCGCGGAAACTCGTATCCATCTTGCATGTTGATGGCCATGGCCACAGACTCTGGTCGAAAGTAGATAATCAGGGCTTCGCCCTTGAAGTTGCCGTCCTTGTCGTTGTACAGCTTAATGCGCTTCTCGTTGTCGTCAGGGCTCTCCGCGATGATGCCGTACTTCTGAAAACAGGCCCGGACTTCCTCAACGTCGACATCGCTCGGGAGACCAGACACGAAGACGGCGGTGGAGCGGCGTGGCGCATCGGATTTAGACCTGGAGGTAGCAGGTCCCGAGGCACTGGCTTTGGCTTTCTTGTTGGGCTCGGACTGCAGCAGGCCGTCAGTGATATTTTCTGTGCTGCGGAGCCAGGAGAGCAGGGAGGATGGAGGAGGAGGAGGAGGAGGATGAGGGTTCTCACATCGTCCTGGTTGGCCTTCCGTTTCTTCACAGGATCGAGAGCGGGCGCCTCGTCGTCTACGCCAGCGACCTTGTAGATCTCGGCTTGCTGCTTCATGAGAGCTTCGTCCATCTAGAGCGCGACGACAAACACATAGTTAGAGGGCACAGTCGACCGGTAAGGCAGCAGTAGTACCGTCTTGCTCCACTTGCTTGGGCCCGCCAGCCATTCCCACTCGTCGCCATCCTCGTCCTCGAGAATGTACGACGAGCTCTGCTTGGAGTATGAGATGCGCGGATCCGTGTCAAAGTCGTCAGGATTGGCAGGGAAGGGCGCTCGTCGGGCCATGTTGAGAAGCGGTGGCGGTCGATGAGAGGAGGGCAGGTGGTGTGGGCAGTAGCAGTCAGTGAGGCAGTAAGTGGTGGTAGAAGTCAGTAGATCTAAGCTTGACGCGTGACAGCGCGAGAGAAAGGGAGACCTGAGGCCACCATCAGTCGACACCACGCCGCGCCATAGTTCTTCCTACCTCTTGCCAAGTCACCGCTCTGCTTGCTCTCCTCCACCTTCACCGCCACCGCCGCCGCCGCCGCCACCGCTCCTCCATTCCCTCCTCTCCACTCCTCTCCTCTCTTCTCCCCCTCCTCTGCTCATCTGTTCCACCATCCGGATCCGCTGGAACACGCACGTCGGAGGCAACAAACCCAAAACCGACGTCACTGCATGCACTTCATCCAGCCCTAATAACCGATGTTCCCTTCGCGCCGTGTAGCCATTATTGGCTTCGACCTGTCCTCTGTCTCTCTCTCCCTCCCTCTGCATTACCCGCGTAACGACGTGGCCGCCTGGCATCATGTCAACGACAGATGGCGACCCACATATACTGTGGAAAAACCGACATGACGTCCTGCCGCTCGCTCCATTTTCGGCTGGCAATAAGACGTCGATCCGTCTTCCTCCAACACATGCTCCACAGCACACGCCTAACCGTCGCGCGTGCCTGTGCCCTCCCCCACCATCTTTGGAATGAGTCTCCCAGAAGACCGCCACCCAGAACTGGGCGCAGAGAAGTCGAGTAAACCACCACATGCCAAACAGTCCAAACGACGAGCTCCCCGAGGCTTTCGAGATAGACCATGGGTTCCTGGCAAGACACTCCCTACTTATACTGGGCCTTATCCTGTGGGCAGCATGGAAATTGAGTGTCCAGCCTCCAATCCGAGAGCCTTCTCGCATATCACTCGCCACAAACGCCACATCCTTCAGCTCGAAACAGTGCTCATGACCATCTACTATCCTGCTGCAATTGATCAAGAAGAGAAACTTCCGAAAACGAGCAGTCGATTCTCTCGGGAGCTCTGGCTAGGCAGGCCCCGAGTCTCGATTGCTCACGGCTATGGCAAATTCGCGGGTGTAGGCGCACTGGCTGTTCCAGTCTTTGCGACCACAATGCTCACTAAGCTCCCGGCGTTTAGAAATGCACCCATCGCCCGCTACTGGGCTCCTGAAGCGGATACGAAGACTGAAGGCTTGAAGGTCAAGCACGAAGCTGGGCCGAAGCCGAACAAGAGCTCGTCGGACGAACCCCAGTTCCCTGTGATACTGTTTTCTCATGGACTGGTAATCAATCACTGATAATCATGCTCACTATGTCTCAGACTATTGCTGACGTGAATGCACTGTATTCTAGGGGGGGACCAGGACAATGTATTCTTCAGTTTGTGGGGAATTCGCTAGCTACGGCTTTATAGTTATAGCAGTGGAGCATCGCGATGGTTCTGGTCCACGAACTTACATCAATCATGCGAAGCGTGGAGAAGGAACCATAAGAGACCTAGAAAGCCGAGGCAAACTGGACCACGGTCCTTACGAGAAGCAAAAAGGGTATACCATAATAGACTACATCTTTCCAAAGGACAACCCGCTCGATACCGCCCCATCGAATGAGAAAGGCGTGGATACCGAACTTCGAGATGCACAAAAAGATTTACGCCTGGCGGAGATTGAGGAAGCCTACAGCATATTCACCGAGATCATTAAGGGTAATGGTAAAATGATCACAGATAGGAATCTGAGGAAGAAGGGCTACAAATGTAGCTCGCGTCATGGCCTGGAGGGTATTGGTTGGTCTCAGTGGAAAGACCGGGCTCGACTCGACCATGTCACAGCTGCTGGTCAGTTATTTTCCCTTTTTCGCTAATCTGTCGCAAGAGCGGACCTATATGCGTTTGATAGATACAGATATACAGTTGAGAGAGTTGCTTACTTTTTTTTATTAGGGCATTCCTTCGGAGCCGCAACCACGGTCGATATTCTGCGGCAGAGCGAGCGATTCAATTACGTCTCCCAAGGCATTTTATACGATGTCTGGGGCGCTGGAACTAGAGGAGCTGACGATAACGAACCAAACAACCGTATCCAAGCCCCCGTATTGGCGATAAATAGCGAAGCCTTCACGTATTGGCCGAGCAACTTCGAGCTCGTCGAATCTATTGTCAAAGAGGCTGAAAGTGAACCACTGCCCAGTCCAGCCTGGCTCTTGACGATCCGAGGCACAGTGAGTGGACAGCTGAGCTGAACTGAGCTGAGCTGAGCTGCAGCGCAGTGGCCATACAATTCACAAAATATGGTCTGATACGTGTACAGGTACACATCTCGCAGTCAGACTTTAGTCTGCTGTACCCGCACCTGTCGAGCTTGCTGTTAAAGATGACGGCATGTCCGAGGAGAGCGTTGGATCTGAACATCAACGCTTCCCTTGAATTCCTGGACCAGACGTTACCCACAGACCTGGCAGCGGTGAATCGAGCATACCAAAACGAGAGGCTGTTGGAGCAGTCGCTTAATCCTCTGGAGCGGATCTCGTCCAATCTGTTACATAAGCCCACGAACGACAAGTGGATTGCGGCTCGACTTCACATCCCGCACGAGTGGTTATATCGTTTAAGTCCCAAACTCTTTGGCGAAGTATCACGCAGGGAGGATAGGCGCAAAGGCAGAGTCATCGAGGCTGGTGATGAGGTCTGGTTGCATTGCAAACCTACGGAGAAGAGTCTAAAGCAGTACTTGGATCGTACGGGCAGATCGACATCTGATGCTGTACATCAGAAGACGTCTGATGGCACCACCACTGCAGAGCCTGTCGACCCGCGAAATCTTTCCCCATAGCGACATTTCGGCTGCGTCAGACCGTCCTCAGGCACCATGCGGTAGCTGAATGGGCGGATTCTTGTGGATTACCGCGCACAGTTTCGAAAAGAAAATCGTTCCATCTCGCGCTGCGTCCCAGCCCATGTCTTAGACTGGCTATGGAACCATCGAATCCTGTCAAGATCCGTCCGCAGCATCGTATCCCAATGCCTTGCTAATATTTCGTGAGAATAGTGTTCCTCTAACGATGCTAGTCTCCACAAGTGCTAGTCTTTGGGAACGAGGCGTCCACCACTGAGGCTGTATACTTTCGGCCGATCGCGACCATGTGGTAGTCAGCTGGGGAGTTCGAGGTCTCCCGGCCGAGGGTCCCGATTGAACTGTGTCAAGGGGTACTCATACTTCGTCTCGACTGGGTGCGAGTGCAGAGTCAATTGAGACCCACGACTGATACTTCGTACAATCTGGCCGTCCCCTTCGATGGTCTCCAAGTCGTCGTCGTGGTCTCGCATGCCTGGTGGTTTCACATCACGAACCAGTTCCACGTAGTCGTAAGCGAACTCGCCGAGTTCTGCGTCGTCGATTCCCAGATCTTCTTCTTCGGGAGTGGCTCGGAGCTTCAGGCATGGAAGCCAACGAGAGAGAAATGAGATGCTCAGCAGAATGATGCAGGTCATGGCAAAAGAGTATGTCATTCCCGCCACCGAGTCTGCCAATTGAATGACAAGCTGCATCCAGTGGTGGTTGAGCCAGCCGCCAGCAATAGTGGTAACGCCGTCCAGATGAGCAATGTAGTCGGCGGCGAAAAAGCCGGTGAGCAGGTTGCCGAGGAGACCGCCAATGCCATGTACAGCGAAGATGTCAAGGGCATCATCAGCACCCAGATAATACTTGAGCTGTGTGGCGAAGTTGCATCCAATTCCCGCCGTTAATCCATAGACTACGGCAGCCCAGGCGGGGATGAAACCCGATCCCGGTGTCACGCAGACCAGACCGCTGATGACGCCCGAGCAGAAGCCAACAGTGCTCCATTTCTTCTCGAGGCGGTAGTCGACCAGACACCATGTTACGCCTCCTACGCATGCTGCGAGGTTGGTCACGACCGCAGCCATAACTGCTCTCAGGTTGGCACTCAAAGCGCTTCCAGCATTGAAACCGAACCAGCCGACCCAGAGGAAGACGGTACCGATGACAATGTAAGTTACATTGTGGGGGCGGTAGTTGAGAACGTGAGTGCCGTGGCCTCTGCGCTTGCCAAGAATGTAACTGTACGCCAAGGCTGCAGTGCCACTGGAGATGTGCACGGGAGTGCCACCAGCGAAGTCCAAACCTCCCAATTTGTATGACCAGCCAGCGGGGTTCCAGGTCCAACAAGCGATGGGATCGTAGACGACCGTTGTCCACACAAACATGAAGATGACACAGGGGAGCAGTCTGCCTCGCTCGCTGACGGCTCCCACGGCCAAGGCGACCGTGATACAGGCGAACATTCCTTGGTAAACGCAGTTGAGAAGGTCGGGAATACGCGAAGAGGCCACGGAAGGGCGCGCGAGGACGTTTCGCAGGCCAAAGTTGGACAGATCGCCAATGAAGGAGCTTGCAGTGTGACTGTATGCAAGTGAGTAGCCCCAGAAGAACCATTGGAAGCTGACAACGGCGGTGGCCATTGTGCTGAGCCAGATGAGAGAAAGAGCGGATTTGCGGCGCGCCAGGCCAGAGTAGAAGAAGCTGGGAGAGGAGCTGTCAGTATGGCTTTTCGTTGTGTGGCATTCTGAGGCTTGTGGTGCATCGGTGTGTGCTCGGATCGAGTCAGACACTAGTGATAGGATAAGAAGTGGTCGACTCACCCCACTCCAGGAATCATCAACAGCACGAGGGCAGTGGCGGTGATGACCCAGGCGATGTCGCCGCTCTCATAGTAGATGTTGACTGCATCGTGGTTAGCGGGTGGTTGATCATCAAGGTACGTGAGTGAGAAGAGTCGAGGTCAGGTGAGCATTGGAGGACATACGGTCTTCAGTGAGCGAGTCACCACCAGTGGGCGAGTTGCTGGTGTAGTTGGCGACGCTCATATTGGGTGTCAGGAGTGGCCTATGGCCGTCGAGGTAGTCGGTTTTGTCGTTGTTGATGTTCTTTCGAGCAAAAGGTTCCAGTTTTGGTGGTGGTGGTGGTTGGTGAGGTTGATGCGTGAATGTGTCGCTAGTTCGAGAAGATGGCACGTGAAGATGAGAGAAGCCGACCGACAGTAATGGTAGTGCGGGAAGGAAGTGAAGTCGCGAGACTGGGAGGTCCCTTGGTCACAGCCGCAGCAGAGTCAATGGACGGCTGGCGGGGACAAAGGCATGATAGATGACTGCTTCTTCGACTGCCGGGATGCGCAAGTGCCGGGCGTGGGACTGTTCACATGGCAGTGCATACAGTGAAGTGACTGACGGCAGAAAGACAAGGCGCAGACAGCGGCGGCGGTGAAGAGGGTGAGGGTGAGGTTGAAGAAGAAGAAGAAGAAGAAGAAGAAGAAGAAGACGACGACGACGACGACGGCGGCGTGGGGCCAATCCAGACCTCCTGGTGCATACAGCAACGGCAGCGGCATCTCTCAGGGCAGGTACGGAATTGTGGGATGGGATGGTGGCAACTTAGAAGTGTTCGTTCTGTGCTGTGGGTGGGTGGATGGTGGATGCAATGCCCATCATCCTCCTCCCGCTCGAGCATTGGCTCCAACGGGGAATAGAGCCGTGCGAGCTGTGCCGGCCGGGAACGGCGGGCGGCGGGCGGCGTGGCGACTTTGTTGATCTGAGGCTTCAATTCTGAGCAGCGGCGAGAAGCGAGCAGCAGAAGCGAGGCGAGACTACATACAGTACCTTACATACAGCATACTCACCAATCATCATCAGACGCATCTTCCCAAGACGGATATTCCTACTCCACTCTGTCTGTCATGTACACACTTGGCGTGCAGGACGAGAGAGTGTAATAAGTGGGCTCTGGTTCGCCTTATATCTATCTACCCTACTGACATCTAGGTAGGTAATGTAGGTAAGGAAGGTATCTTCTCCGGCCTCTACTCGGGTCCAGTCGATCTTGCGTCTCGCCTTGAGTTGGTACATAAGGTACACACACATGTACAAGCGACGTGTATATGACAGAGGTACATGTAGTTCTATGCCAGACGTCCCCAAGACAGCGGCGCCGAGACGGGACCCGACGACCTGTATGTACCGCGGCATGTACCCGACTCACTGTCCCGAACAGCAGCTGCTAGAATAGTTCTAGCTCGCACACTAGAGAACTTCTAGCGTTATCTAGAGCCAATCAATCGTCTTGTCTTTCTAGGTAGTCTTTTAGTGCCTCGGTCCCGCGTCTCTGTTCTATCCGGTGCCTGTGGCATCATTTTATACTGTACTGTACTGTAGACTGTAGCTGATTCGATCTACATGAACCTACCTACTTTCTCTCTGTGCTAGGAGGGATGCAGTGCTACAATACCTTAAGTACATTGTGATGTTCGCATCATGCGCTGCCTTAGGTTGCCAGCCATATGCAGTGGCAGACTCCTGATCGACTACATACAGCATACTAGGTACAGTAGAGGCCGATCATCATCAGGTACAGTGCATGTAATTACAATACGTCTGATGCTTATCTGTTATAGATGTCATGGTTGTGCATCACCCTGCCGTCGTTTCGACCATTCGCTTCGTAGCTCCTCTGCCAGATCCGTGTTACTGGGCCAGCCAGTGTGTCCCTCATGGTCTTGGATGAGCTCGGCAATGTATTGGCACTTGGAACCGTCGGTGCAGTACAGCCCAGCTGCATACAAACACTGCGTGGACATCAACCGGGAAGCATTGTCCGTCAGCTTCATGGCAATCCCGCCGATCGTGTCGATACACTCTGAGATGACTCTGTCACGCTGCAGGTACTCCAGATACCCACCTGCAGCAGGCTGGTGTATCAGTAATAATATTCGTGCCATACAGTACATCTGCAGTGAGGCTCCGAACGCAGGAGGATGGATCCATAGAGGCCGAAACGCTCGATTTGATGGCCCTTCTGCTTACTGAGTCAACACACCGCAGCCATCACCTGCCATCACATACATGCTCACTGGCTCATGCTGCGTGGCGTGACACTTACCAACGGGAAGTGGGTTGAAATGGATGCTGATGCTGCTTCGCCATTCGTCGAGCATATTGAGCAAAGTGTTTGCCCTCGAAATTCGGGTGCTGAGGTCGGCCTCCCCCTGCTGCTTCTCCTCTTGGGAGCTGTAGTTGACCGCCTGGGCCAAAAGGTAAACGACCTTCGACGCCATATCCCAGATGTCCAGCATCTAAATAGGTGGTTCTGGGGTTAGCAGATCACGCCCATGGTTCTGGCGCGTGGGCAGATCATTTCCCCTCGCCACTCACCTTGGTAGGTTTGAAGAAGCTGAAGCACCGCCGGTTCTCACGAAAGGCAGCCCATACATCCTGTCTGAGCCACGCCCACCAAATGGCTTGTTCCAGTCCTCCGGACTCGCCATTGATCTCGCGACTACGTTGAATCCAGAAGACGCCTTTCAGATGTCTCTCCCACCCCTTTCCAGCCCCGTCGATCATCTCGTATGTGCTCACAATAAGCGCTGTGGCGAGGAGCTCAAGACTGTTCTTGTAGGTTGTGTACTTCATTGCTGTCTGCAAATACCGTAACGTCTCATAGTAGTATTGCACTGCAGCAGTGCGATCTACATTGGCTTCGCCTGTACGCAAGGGCTTGATCGAGAGATGCCTTGCTCCTGCAATCGAATCCATCAGCAGCGCTTTCTGTTGTTGAAGAAGGGCGGACAATATCACCTACCTAGTGCCAGGAGCGCCTTCATCAAGCCTTCGTTGTACAATGCCAAATGCGGTACAAACGTGGAAAAATGTTTGAGCGGATCGAACAGGTCAATCCACAGACTGATGCCGGTAACAAAACGTTGGAAAATGTCAAACTCGTGGTCTTTGAGCTGAATTTGCTCGGCGGCCTGCCAGTGTTGCCGTTCATCTTCTGCACCCTTGGCGCTGTTGGTGGTAGGGCACCAGGCAGATTGCTGTAACAGTTTTGCAGGGCTCTGTGAGGCGAAGCTGTCTACATGTTGTCCAGAGTATGGCCGACTCACTGGCCGTGATAGGCCCGAGTGTGCAGCGCCATCGGTATGAGTCTCATGGCGACGGGCGAGTGCGGCATCACCCAGAACTTCAAGAGACGGTACATCGAGTGAACCAGTAGCTGCATCGCCTGCAAGAAGTCCAAACCAACGAAGCGGCGCAACTTCAGTGCCATAGCCTGCTGTGATTTAGTCGCTGTTGCGGCTTGCGCAGGGGCGATTCAATGGCTTGCTTGACAAGGCCATGGTGCACGTGGCGGACACACCTGTGGAGGCACTATAATTGCTCTGCGGGCTTGTGATCTGCGTTACTTCATCACCAGGTGCAGCCGGCCATTGCTTGCCAGATATGCGAGTATCGGACGGCTCTGGCTGTACACTCTGGGCGCCTGGCTCGGTGGCGACGCTTGCTGTTGGGGGCTGTTCAGGTACCGACAGAGGATTCTCTGCACCGGAAGCCGCATAGTAGGGCGAAATGGGCGGAATGGAAGCTACATCGCCAGCTGTTGCAGAGTCAGGTTCAAGCGGCAGAGAGCCGTAGACACACGGTCTGTTGCCTTTGGCACATGGACCGCATTGTGGCTTCACCTCGTCACATTTCATATGTCTCTTGCGACATATGGAGCTAGCCACACAGCAGTAGTCAGCCCTGCGCCCACAAGCCCAGCCACGCACAGCAAGACAGCAGCCCTCTGCCAATCAGCATTGGGTTGGTCGGGTGGCAGCGGTGGAAGGCAGACAAACGACCAGATGAAGAGTCGGCGCTCACCAGCCCGTCGTCGTGCGCAAGCCACGTCCGCGACTTTTGCGCGGCTTTCGCGCTGGCCCGGCGGAAGCATGCATGCCACCTGCTGCTGCTGCCGCTGCTGCTGATGCTGTTGTCGTGGCGGTGGCGGTGGCGGTGGTGGTGGTGGTGGTGGTGGTGGTGCCGTGTGTGGTCACATCGGTTCGTGGTTATCCGGGTCGTGTCGCGTCGCGTCGTGTGCTCGAGGCGAGGAGCGAGAGGATTGCAGTGCCGAGAGACTGTTCAGAACTGCCGATTGATTACCTACATGGGTAGGCCTGCCTACCCCTCTTGATTCTTTGTCTTCGTGAACCTTCCACGAGGCTACAAAGGCCTCCTTTGATTCTATATAGATTGGCTATACCCCCTACTACCTACATAGATCAAGCGACTCGTTATACCTTATTAATTTCACCTGTTTCTATACTGTAATTAATCTATGCTTCAAACCAGTCCTCCGCTTACTTAGCACTGTACGTAATATTTGGAACAGTTATAAGCCCGGCAATATCTACTTAAT
>AWYF02003305.1:0-10555 GCA_000504405.2 Mycosphaerella sp. Ston1
TTCTTCTTCCTCCTCCTCCTCCTCCGCCCGACCCCAGCATTTTCGCGCGCAATTAGTGATGAATCAGGTATGAGTTCTCGCGTTGGGCTGGCCAGCGTGCATATCTTTTTTTCCAGACCTTGGGGAAAACTTCCTCGTCCCCGGGGAGACTTGGGGTTGGGAATTGTTTTCCATTGTTCTAACACCTACTACGGATAGAGACGAGTCTTTTTGTTTTTTTTGTGAGATCTTGAGGAGGGGTTGGTCTGGAGTCATTCCGGTAGAGAGTCTGTAGAGAAATTATATGGGACTTCCCTCTCCTCTGGAAGTCTTTTTTTCTTGAGTTCTGAAAGAGCGTTCGTGGGGAAACTGTTACAATAATACATGGCATTGGTGTAGGCCTGGTTCCTCGGTCATCATCTATATACATATACATAAGTGTGTGTGTGTGTGTGTGTGTTCGTGCAATCCCCGCATTCGCAGGCGGACAAGGTTGTGGGGGAAGCTCTTCCGCCTCGCTAGTTCTAATCTCCGACGACGCCTCGGCCCGGTACGGAAAGCTCGGTCGTCCCATGTGATTTTCAAGTACCGCTTGTACCGGCAAGCGGGGGTGCTGCCATAGTAGCACGGATATGCAACATCTGCACGAAATCGCCCTCCCGACACGAGTCGACATGGTTGTCTTTGTTCGAGCTGCGAGCCTGCGTGGGGGTCACACACCCATCAGTTGCTCCCGGTGACCATGTCCATCGCAGCTTGCTACTACTGCTGACCCCAGCCCGCTTTGTGGTCCAGCTGCTCCCAAACTGGCTTAATGTGGCTGCTTCAGAGTCGCCGGTGCTCCAGCCGTCAGGGACGTTTCTGATGTGCATGTGGTGTGGGTTTGGTTCATCGTCGAGCAGGAGACGGGGGAAGAGCTTCGTGAGGAGTGCTTTGAGTGACAGCAGGCATGCGCACGAAATGCCCACGTTCGCCTCGACGCCAGACCAGATGATCGCCCAGATGCCAGACATGACTTGGTCTCCATTATTTGCGGAAATCAAAACGCTGGCTACGCGGACCGCGCTTACGAAGCAGACCAGGAACCCGAGCAGAAACATGCCTATCGTCGCGAGCTTCTGCTTTCGTGGGAGATGTAGACCGGCTATGGATGGCATTGGCAGAATCAGCACGGCGACATCCATCAGGATGTCAACGGCTGCCACCGATGTCCAGTAAGTCAGCGCGCTTCTGCAGTGACCAGTGAGGGTCGGATTCCAGAGTTTGGCAGTCGGCGTGCACAGGAAGATGCCGGCGAATATGCTCCACGTAACCGCTGGGACGAGCAGGAACAGCATGAAGTAACACACTGCTCTCGTATACCGTGCGTCGAAGATGCGTAAATACTGGGCCAAGATAGACGCCTTTGTCACGCTGACTGTAACAGACCAAATACAGTTGCAGGAGAGAATCATCTTGGCGACCTGAGCAATCTCAGCAGTACTGCCATCGCTGCCGACATTCTTGAAAACGCTTGCGCCTGTCATGGCACACATAGACCAGGAGAGTACCTGCCCCACGTTAGCTTGTGCCATATAGTATCAACAGAGGAGCGAGCTTACCAGAGCAAATAGGATAGCATAGTCGTCCAGACCAATGCAATGGGAGATACGACACCTCGTGTAGCATCGCAGTCCCACAATGAGCGTCGCGATCGATGTCATAACGACTGTCGGAATAAGAGCTCTATTGCCATAGTGGGCGTTTTCCCCAAGGCTTGCTGCGGTTGGCGCCACTGGTGGCTCCTGGTGAGGTTTCGTAGCGTTCATCGTGGAAGTGGGAAATCAGCATCTTCTCTCAGATGCTCGCGCACCATCCTCTGGACATTTCCCGGAGCTGACTTGCTTTCAAAGGTTCATGTCAAGAGCTGAATTTCCCCAGGTCTTTCACGAACAAACGAGGAAGCTTGTTGGACTGTCCCCATTCGTACCTCAAATGAGATAGCGCCCCAGACCTGGTGCCTGGTGTGAAGGAGGTCGAGCATGGTAGCTTGAAATCGCAATCCTGGGGTGACCAAGCCGGCGAGCCGAGGAGGCTATTGCCGAATGTCTTATTCGTTTGCTGCCCTAGTAAGGTTTGATTAATCCATGGGAATCAATGAAGCTGCTGACAATATTGAGCGGAGAACGTGTCAATGCCCAGCAGCTCCCATGTCATACCAATAATGTGTATTGGCTGTTTGCCCTCGTGGTAGCACACGCACAATGGCGCATAAAGGGCTCATCTCGATTCGTGCAACCAAAAGCTGGCTCTTCATTCGACTCGACTTTCCTTCACTCCCGCAAGCGCTGCAACTTTTGTGCCTCGCTCCACAAAGCCCTATTCTGTTCCCCTTATCGATTGCTGTGAAGCTCACGAGTCACAACAAGGAGATAAGAAGCGTCGAGCTGGGACTAAGCCTGTAAGAAGTCATGCCCATAAACAACATAGCAATCTCGATGTTGGAGCGACACGTGGGGCGGTGGGAGTCTCCAGCCACGTGATTATGCCAATGGCCGGGTATGTCGTGTGTCAGACAGAGCACGCCAGTCGTCTGGTTGTACATGTATGCTAGCAAGACCAGAATGCGCTGACTTCACTTTCATTTCGTCATGTCCTGCTTGGGTCTTGACATGCTCTGGAAGAGAGCCATCTTCATCTGCATATAGGCCTGGACTGTTGGATCGACCTCATCGTACAAGACTCCATTCGGGTTTGTTGTTTTGGCCGGCACGGCAGCGGTCCATGACGCAATGTCGGATGCTTTGTTGTCACCAAGGTATTGATGAGCGTGAGTGCAGGAGGTGTGGAGTGATGATGACCGAGTACTCGAGGCCGTCGAGCTGGCAGTTCTAGGCATCTTCCCCCGGATGTCCTGGGCCTTGGACGGTTGTCGGGGATTGCAGTGGTGGGTGGTTGCTGAGTTAGCGCTTTCCCTTCTGTCGCTGGGCGACGACATGATATAGGGACCAGCAATGCAAGCAGCCTTGATGAGGGAACTGCTAGCGTGGTTAGACGGCGTCGCAACTGTCAGGTCAGGTCAGGTGTAAATTACGCACACTGCATGCAACTGTAACGGTGGAGGCAGACCGGTCTCACCATATGACCAGCTCGCGGACCCTTCTCATTCAGGCAAAGTTCACCAACCATTAGAGATTGGACAGCCAGCGCACTGGCACCATATGCGATTGTGGTGCAAAGACGGGCGAGGAGCGGATTTGCTGGCGGTTATAGGAGCACAGTGGTACTATAGGATAAGTGTAGACGGCCTGCATTAGAGGGAGTATCAGCCATCACAGGCGCTGCTATGCCCAGGTGGGCCAGAGTACGGCAGTCATATTTGACAAATCCGTCGCGCGCCATCAGCATACACCGCTGCTGGTGATGATGATGGTGATGATGAGTAATAAGGCCTGATAAGGATGATGGCCCACTGTGAGGCGAAAAAGGCAGATTGCGTTTGGGCAACGGGGAGCCAACGATGATTGTTCATTGTTGCAGTGATTTGGAATGGGGAACAACTTTCTCCAGAGCTTGTCCCGAGATGGCTGCAACGAAACCCGAGACGCGGACACGACTTCATTCATCCTCAAGAGCCTGATAGTTCTCGCGCCAGGACATATGAGACCACAGCAGCTTTCAACCTTGAGATGCCCGCCCCCGAAGACAGCATTCTTCTCCAGCTTCATCATCAACATGCCAAGGCAATCGTGTACCCAATATTCGTTGATGGTGGGTGCTGGTGGTGGTGCTGGTGGTTGTGGATAATCGCCATTTAGCCGAAACCCGTGGTATAACAAGCTTTCGGGACTCCCTTATAATTATATCAAATACATGTACTGTAGTCTGTAGTTCTCTACTCACTGCCTGTGTACAACCTCCAGAGAGAGTCTACACTCTACAGATGTCTGAGAGAGCAAATACTGACCGCCCCTCGCCGTCGGTACACTTTGTTACTCGTATCTAAAGGCGTATCATAAGGTATCCCTGCATCACATACGAGGTACACTGTAAGTCTGTAACACGACACTTGACGAGCAGCCTCGCTACTACTATAGGTACATGTACTCATCCCTACTGCTGTCACTCTCACCGGAGTGACCGGACCCGACAAACCACAGCAAAATCCTGTAGGCTGCCGAAACAAGTACCGCCTCGGAAAATAGGCTCATCTGCCATGTGTTTTGTGCCATTCGACATGAAGAGCTCCCGAGTATCGCCGATGATGTCCGATCCTGCTTGGGGTTTTCTTCATAATAACAAGGTATTAATAATGGCCATGAGGTCTCGACACGTGGACGTCGGAAGGCTCACTGTCATGCATACAAGAATTGTCAGCACCTCGTGGTACAGAAGAACTAAGAGAAGAACTACAGCACGTTAGAACTAAGCCGCAGGTGGCGCGAGAGCCACATCAGAACTAGAATAGTGCGAGGCACGATTTGCTAGAGCAGGTCAAAACAAATACTCTTCTATAGCATTCTACTCTACATATGATGTGCTACCTCCAATACTCCGTTGATGCTACCTGCACTGTGGCTGACAGATCATCGGGACCGGCCACGACATGCTGCAGAATGGGATACCTCCTTACCATCCTTGTAGACTCTTCAACAAATGCTACCTTACCTAGTATGCAGCAAGCATATCGGGCTGTTTCTACATTCAAACAGAAAAGTGACAAAGCCTCGCACCAATGCGGAACCTCTTTCAGACTGTAAGGAGGTAAGGTAAGGTACATGTAGCCTTGCTCTGCATGAGACCAGCCTTGATTATTTGTCCGTATGGCTCCACTTGCAGCCTGCGATGCTACCAGAACTAGCACAAGGGAAGGTAACTGACTACATGTATATGTATCTGCTGGCAAACACATTCCTGCCGAATCGCGACACCACTACCAAAAGAGGGCATTCCATCGTGTTTAAAGCTGACAAGGTACCTTACCTACCTTATGACGGCAATAAAATATCTCTATCACGCAATGAATGGCATATCACAGGAACTTCCAGTCTGATATCAGCGCATTATCAAAAAGACGACGAGCCGCAGTTAAGGTATCTTATATAGATAGAATCCCTTCACATCAGCAGTACCTCGATCACGCGAACCCAGAGCAAGTGTAGAAAGGTCCATAAGGTACCTACATACCTGTACCTAACCACCTCTCATCCAGGTAATAACAACAAAGCCATCCAGCACAAACCCTTACCGCCCACGTGCTAAACCGTGTGCTCATCATCATTCCCAATCCCCAAAGCACAAACATACCCTACAGCAGCGAGTGACATCAGACGCAGTCGGCCGTCCGTTCCATCTGGAGAAACTTTTTAATTACCAGGTGCTGTAGAACTACATGTACCTTTTGTGAACCACACACGTCGAGAAAGAAAAAATGTGACATGTCGGTTGTACAGGTAGGGACTGTAGCATAGGTTGGTAGCAGTTGGTGAGCACTATGTATGTATGTGTTTTTCCTGAGAGAAAATAAAAACAACAACAGTAGGTAAGTACCTAAGGTACATACATGTACTTAGGTAACATCGGGAAAGGATGGGGTTGTTCTGGGGAGGTTGGTTGTGCATGGTAATCATTCACTATAGAAATAAGGTAGCTACCTACATGTTTCTCAGGATGTCTGCGCGGGTTCTGATGGGGCAAGACATGAGGAACGGCATATAGCGACCGAAAAGGAAGAGCACAGCCGTTTCATTCTGTGTAAAGTACCTTAGCTATACAAACTCATTAAGAGAGAGAGAGACAGAGAAGATCCATCCTCCCAAAGGTGCGCCGCGCAGTCTTTACGATTATTACACAGAGTGACCGCAAAAGCAGCGATAAAAGGCAATGCGATGCAATGCAACCAGGGTATACGCATACTTCAATGTAGTAGTGTCATGTTCGATCCGTTCCAGTGTATTCCTCTCGATCCCTCGCCATGCCCTTCTTCTCTTTGAAGCAGACAGTGCTATCATGTCTAGCGCCTCATGAACCCAAAGCTCGGCGACCACGGTCTGGAGATCTAGGCCGCAGCCGCGCTCACAGGAGCTGGAGTCGTCTTCTCTTCCGCGCCATTCGTCGTCGTCTCTTCCGCGCCATTCGTCATCTTCTCGTCCGCGCCATTCGTCGTCTTCTCTTCCGCGCCGTTCGTCGTAGGTGTAGCATCCTCGACCTTGTTGCTTATGATGTTCTTCAGTTCAGACGTTGCGGAGTGCTCCTTAAGCTGGTTCTCCAGTGCCGCAATCTTCTTCTCTGCCTCACTCTTAGCTTCTTCGGCTTGCTCGAGTTTCCTCTCTGCGGCTGTGAGCTGCTCAGCTTTCTTAGACGCGGCTGCAGCATCCGACTTGGCCGACTCGAGATCCTTCTCGGCGGCCGAGAGCTTAGTCTGGAGCTCGGTCGCCGCGCTGGAGGACTTTTCGAGGTCGGCAATCTTGGCCTGGAGAGTGGTTTTCTCCTACGAGTGATGTTAGCAATGTGACTAGCATTCGGATGCCCGCGGACATGTCTGATCTCACCTCTTGTGCTGCCTTGAGCTCCTGTTCGGCCTTGCTCGCTTTGCCGCTGCTCTCCTCCGCCTGCTTCTGAAGCTCAGCCAGCTTCATCTCCGCCTCTTGCTGCTGCTTCTTCAGGTCTGCACTTTCTTGCTCGACAGTCTTCACCTTGGCAGAGGCATCGTCCGCCAGCTTCTTCGTGTTCTCAAGCTCCGCCTTGTGTTCTGCCTGCAGCTTCTTTACCGCCTCTTCCGAGCTCGATGACTTTGCCTTGAGATCTGCCACTTCAGTCTTCAACTTCTCGACCTCGGTAGCGCCAGCAGTTTCCAGACTCTTGATCTTCGCTTCGTCCGCTTTGAATGCTGTCTTCAGAGCAGAAAGCTCCTCAAATAGCCTGTTATGCGATATCTGGAGGCTGTTCTTCTCTGTTCGTGCAGACTCAAAGTCCTTCTTCGCGGCTTGAATTGCAGCCTGTGAAGAAGTCTGAAGCTCCTCATGCTCGCGCTGCAGAGCAGAGAGCTTGTTCTGGTAGTCGCTGAGCTCTTGCGCGGCAGCGGCGCCTTCTTCGGAGGTCTTCTTGAGGTTGGAGTTGGACTGTTCGAGTTCGGAGACCTTATCTTGTGAGGCAGCGAGTTGCTTCTGGACGGCAGTGAGACGCTCCTCGGCAGATTTGCTGGCAGAATCGGCGGTCTGTTGGACTGAAGCAAGTTTTGCTTGTGCGGCCTCAAGCTCTTTCTGGGCAGTGGCAAGCTTGGCTTCGTAGTCCTTGACTGATGCTTCACTGGAAGATTGGAGAGCGGCAATCTTTTCCTGATGATCGGCGAGCTCCGTCTTCGCAGCGCCGAGAGATTTTTCGGCGTCTTGCTTGACGACTTGCAGCTCATTCTGCAGCCCGGTGTGCGCAGTTTGCAGAGTCGTGTGCTTCTCGGTCGACTCATTCAACTGAGCCTGGAAAGAGGCAAGCTCGGCCTTAAGGCTCGTTTCCAGTTGTTCCCTCGAGTCCTTGGCCTCTTGCAACTCCTTACGAGCGGCACTGGCCTCCTGCTCCAATTGCTTGTTGCTCGATTCCAGGGTCGACAGCTTCTCTTGCACCGCCTTCAGCTCACTTCGCGCATGGTCGCGCTCTTGTGTGACCGAGTGAGATACTCGTTCCAGCGCTTGTTTCTGAGCACCGGCAGCCTTTTTGTTGTCGTCCAGCTCCAGCACGAGCTTCTGCTTGTCGGCATCGAATTGCGCCAACTGTGCCTCTAGTTGTTGGACCTTTTGTTTCAGTTCGGCAATCTCTTTCGTGGCGGCTTCTGACAGTGTGCGGGACTCCTTAAGTTCCTTCTCCTTGGCAGCGAGCTCCTGTTGTTTGGTCTGGAGCTGCGCATTGCTGGCTTTCAGCTGCTCTTCCACCTCTTGGAGCTTCTCCTTAGGCACGCCCGGTGTCGAAATGAAGTTGCCCATGATGCAGTCGATGGGGTGGACGAAGGTTCAATGGCGAGGGAAGATGGATCCGTAGGCAGAAATAATAGGTACCGTGATGTCTAGGCTGCCCCGTGCTTCAGGTATCGATGGCCGGACGAGGACTGACTCTGCAGGTGAGGTAGTCGCGGTGCGTGTCAGGCGTTGCACTGGAGGAGGCAGAGGCAGAGGCAGAGGCAGCAGTGCAAAGTAGCGCAGGCAACTCGTCACCGCTGTGCGTTGAAACTTGACTGGCAGTCGCTGTGTTGTTATTGTTTGCTGGGTTCTCTTCGGCGCGTCAAATCGAAGAAATTCGATCCTTGCAATTTAGCGTACAGTAGCAGCTGCTAGAAGCAGAACTAGGAGGGAGGTAGTTAGTACATAGTTCTAGTACACTTTGATGCCGGGCGGTGCTCGAGCTTCACGTCTGTGCCTAAATGCAATAATCATCCGCTTGCTAGGTATGAACTGGAACTACACCGAACTACCCACTGCTAGAGGCCTACCGACTTGCCATGGAGGAAGAAGCCTGCCGTTTGTAGCGACTGTCAAAGTAGCAACAGGATAATCGATGAGTATTGTTCGCCGCCTAGGTACATACAACATGTACTGTACCTACTGGGACATGACAGATGCCCGAAGCTTGAGTGCATGCAGCTTTTAGTGGAATGAGAGGCGCGTCGCTCTGCAGGGGGAGTCCTGTACCGCTCTGCCAAGCCTGACGTGGCGTCCATCTATAAGGTCACTAAGGTGCATGTGCTTGTGGATGTGACGGTATGATGGGAGAAGAAGAGATGGAGTTGGGCTCAGCTTCACGCGAAGTCGCAGTAAAACATATGGAGCCCTTGCATTGCTAGCTCAAAACGCAGGGCACACAGTTCATGCATGCCGTGACTTTGACACAATAATGTGGAGTTTGATATACCTCCGTCAAAACGGCAATCTGCAGACATGTGTGAAGTCATGATATTTCATTCAAGTGCGAATTTACGCGAGGATATATGCTCAATGCCATGCTATGCCATGTTTTATCGTCATCACAAACTCATTAGTCCACGCCCGGAGCGGGAGGCTGTGGCGTGCTAGGCTTCTCCTCACTCGCGGCTTGCCCAACTCTGGCAGGCTCTCTCTTCTTCTGAGCGAAAGGATTGTTTCCACCCATCAACATACTGCTCATCATGTCGAACATCGGGTTGCTCTGGCTAGGGATCTTGATACCAAAGTACATCTCTCCCACCTGTAGGAGCGGCTCATCCCAAGCTGGCACTTCTTTCAGATGTGCAGCATAATGTTGTTTGAGCTGCTTGAACAAGTCCGCACTGCCTCGTTGTACGGCCAATAGCAGTAGACCGAGAAAGTTCAGAAGTGGTAGAGAAGGATATATCCTGATATCGGAGCTCGGGCTTGATATCGACTGTACGCCAAGTCCGGGATGTGAGGTACTCAAACGAGACGTGAAGAGCAGGAGGGCTTTGTTTGCGGCCCTCGTGTTCCCAATGAGCAGGTACGGAAAGACAGCCCGCGCAGCGTAGTGACTGGCTGTACTGGGTTCGTCATCGCTATACCATGTGTACTCAAGATCTGCAAAGACTTGTGCACTGTCGCCCGTGCCAAGTGTCAAGTGTCGTTCCGCATCGTAGACTTCCCCCTCTTCTGCGTATAGTGTTCCAATGACATGGTGGAGCTCCGGGTCGCCTGCTGGAAACTCGCCATTCTTGCTAGACCATTCTACGATGCCCGTCACGAACTTCTTCTTACCGGGCTCGTTCGGTGGAAATGCACGTAATAGAGACATGAGGCGAGCCTTGTTGGCAGTGTCTGGTTTCAACTCGCCTTTGCCGTAGAGTTCGATGAGGTATATGCTGAGATCTGCGCCGGAACCGCCTTGACCAGCTTTGAGCAGCATGAGAGCGCCATTGTAGAGTATGTCGATGGCCGCAGGAGGATCGGATTTGATGTAGCGGTTGGCGATGGTTCGGAGCTGTTGATGGGCCTCGTAGAAGTCGCCTTCTTCGATCCTTGGTCGCTGTCAGTTGAAGCGTGGAAGGGACGGCTTATAAGACGGCATACTTGGACTTCTGACGCGCCAGCACCTTCTGAATCTTGGCAGACATCTTGACGGCTGTGACAAGGTAAGTAGGTTGACGAGGTGGATTAGGATATGTCAGTGGTGAACATCTGGCAAGCTTGACAGTTGAGCGTGTGATCGTCATTCTGGCGAGCCTTAGGCAGACAAGGACTTGACCTCAGTTTCAGCGTGCACGCTGAATGCATCGCTATCGACAAACACAGCACCGTTCGACTCTCTGTTTCATCGATAGCAAGAGATACCAGCGTCAAAACGCTCCACAAAAGCAAGAGTCATCTGATGTTGGGCATGCTACCGTCGGCTATTAGTCGTTCGTAGTCGAATAGGTTCTTAAACATAAGGTCGCCGAGACAGCGGACCCTAGAGCAAGCGACGTAGAAAAGGGCGGTGTCTCGCCTACTAACGGAGAAGTCGAGAACAGCCTTAGGTACTATTATACCCTAAGCCTTATAGACGGTAACGGCGTAGGCTAGGCGTATAGGGAACTGTATACGGTAACGGATATTACCGTCCTTATAGAAGTCGCGTTAAGAAC
>KZ105632.1:0-16023 GCA_000504405.2 Mycosphaerella sp. Ston1
CGAAATGGAACGTGCACCCTAAACCTGAACTCTATTGTGGGGTGCACCAACCCAAGTACACGTGGGCGTGGATATACACATCCCAACACACTGTGTGTCTATACCATCCTCCGCTCCACAAGCTTTTGCACTGTTGCACACCTCATATGTCTGCTTACGTTGGTAGCACGGGTGAATCACTTACTAGGTGGCCGCAGAGATCTGGCACATGAGTACTTCGGATACAGGGGCTCTTATAGCATATCTGGACTGGAAGTGGCAGGTATATGATGGTCTAGACTGTTGACAGTGTAAGGTATACACAGAAGATCCACACTTCTAGACTTTGATCTGTCAATTGACTCCATTGGCTGCGAGCTATATGTACATCTTGTGTACATATGCTCGAATGGAAAGCCATGATCCTACTGCGACATTATTGCACACCGTTCTCGGACGAGGCATTCAGATACATGTACACAACAGCTGAACGCTCCACTACCCGCTTGTCCTATATCTGTGCTCCGTGCATCGCGGCGTTTTGTGCGCGGCGACTCAGTGGCAGCGACCTCAGGTCTCCCTAGACGCGCCTCTGTCTTCTATCTGAAATACGGACCCGCTCTACCACCATCCTTCCCTCGTGTTCCTGGCTGGTATGCCTGCACAGGACAGGCTACCCCCCTCTGGAGGGCCTTATCATGTTGAGACTCATTACTACAACTTTCGCCGTCGCCATTTCCGCGAACAACACGAATAGAGCAATCGTGTATCTACATAGTCTGGTCTTTTCGATGCACGCCAGCTTCGCCTGATTACATGAGCCTCACACTCGTGGGATCTGGATCTTCAAGGGCACAGTAGGGAGGAGCACCTAGTCTCGCTTGACGACGACCCGCACATGTGCCAGCTCCCTGTTCCACCCTGCTTGCTGTACAGCGCCTTCGCGGTTCGCGCTTCGGAGTGTAAGTCTGTAAGACCGTAACGACGGGCCGGCATCTTGAAGCCTCTGATTTGGTACGACCCTTGAGCCTGCCAGGGTAATATTCGGGATGGCACAGTACTATACACTATACTGCAACCAGCAAAGACACTGGAAAGCCGTAGCCGCACCCACTTTTTCTAGTCCATCATGCGAACTTCTTGCAAGTATCTAGGTCAACGAAAGGTAAGGTAAGTAGCAGAAGGATACACATATACATACCATTGCCTTCCCCAGTCCTATATTCTGTCGATTCAGTCTAACTTGTCCAACCTCGCCTCTTGCCAATTGAATTCCACCTGACATTTTTCCTGCCTGCTGCACGCTGTAGTATATATCTTTTTTCCTCTCAATCATCCGGCATCTAAATCTTAGCGTTGGCCTTGTGTGTGGAGAATCCATATCAATTTGCAACGGCACCGTCGCTTCTAGCGGGCTCCACGTGGGATGGGTCGAAATAGACCTGGAGTTACACCGGTAATACGGTAGCCATGAACGATGGGGCGATCTATGCCCTGGACACCTCGATCTCATCTGGTCAACATGTTTTCTGCGAACGACCACCCGCCCACTCAGGCACACCACACCGGAATCGAAAAGCAGCATCTGATTCTGGACGTTCTACAAGTCTTGTGCGAAGGATTGCTTCCGCATCTTGTCTCAACCCTGTATCGGCGGCACGGCGGAAGTGCCGACAGGAGCTGCAGGTCCACCAGCCGGCGCCATTCTGGAATATGGAGATGTTGGACATACACCTCGCACGATCGCAAATAAGCGGCACGAGCACACCTTCACGGATGAGCGTAGTGACCAGCTATAGTACAGAACCTCTGCAACGCACTTCTTCGGAACAAATCTCACAGAATGTACTCGAAAGCCCTTTCGAGATCCGATATGGACGACGCTATCTACGCAGCGAGATGTCCTATCCATTTCCTTGCGACCTCGCGGAACTCCAGAGGCAAAGTCTGCGAACATTGCTTGGAATACAAGTGTTTGGGGGACCATTGTGTAATCCCAAGTCTAAAGAAAAGCCTCCCAAAAAAGTTCTCGAGCTTGGATGTGGCTCAGGATTCTGGAGTGCGATGTGCCACGACCACTTCGCTGCTCGTGGATATAAACACATACAGTTTGTAGGCACAGATATCGCGCCGCTCGCACCAAACCTACAACGGCAGGGCATGAATTGGAAGTTTTTCCAGTTTGACATGCGACGACTACCGATGCCTTTCAAGGACAAAGAATTCGACCTTATCATTTTCAAGGACCTCAGCTTGTGCATGCCCTTGGAAACCAGATCAGAGGAGATTCTGGTCGAATCGATCCGTATCCTCAAGCCGGGTGGGTGCATCGAAGTTTTGGAGACGGACCATGTCATACGATTTCTCGCCAGCCCTCCATCTGCTCGGACCATCAAGCCTGATGAGCAAGTTGATGCGACTCGCACAGCAACATTCCCCGTGCCTATAGGCCATCCTTTCGCTCCAGCGCAGAACAAATACCTCCAAAAGGCGAATAAGTGGATCGAAGAATCCTTAGACAAACGTCGACTGATCCCATCACCTACAGCTCGCATAGCAGAAATGCTTACGCAAGAGCCCGATCTCAAGAATGTAGGCTATCGCCGAATCGCTGTACCTCTCGGAGAACTCCAATGGGAAAGGGACGCTCCACCTACGAAACGAAATAATAGTGAGCATGAGTCGACCAAGTCGGGTGGTTCGAGCAACGCCACTCCCATATCCTATAGCCCTCAGAACTTGACACCGGATCAAATAGCGCTTAGACAGACAGCGTTGATGACTGTCTTGGGACAAATCGAGAGTATGGAGCCCATGTTGAAAGAAGTCAGCGGCAAGAACAGCGAAGAGTGGTCGCTGTGGTGGGCAGCCATGATGACGGACTTGCTGGACCCAGCTAATGGCGGTCTGGTCGGAGAGTGCCTTGAGATGGGTGCATGGTGGGCTACCAAAGTTGGAAACCCTAATGAATTTGGTGAAGGTGACGTTGACAAGAGCAACGTGTAGGCGGACTCAAGAGTCAAGACCCGCCGTATTGCTTTCCTTGCTTCAAAGCCCTATACCTTTTGAGATAGTATCTGTGTTTGAACAGGCGAGGAGTTAGTCATGGTAGCGCATGCTGGGCTCTGCACAATACCACGTTGTATAGTTAGGACTTACAGCGCCTCTATTTCTACAGCACGCATTCTTAGCATTGGGGCAATCATGTAGATGGAGACACACACACCTTTCTTCACATACTCGGCTTGCGCTATGCCCTTTCTGATTTGTTCTTCATCTTGAATTGTGGCCTTGGACATGAACGCTTTGTGAAGTCGTGGGCGGAAGTAGTCGAAGCCTAGAGGATACTCGCGTCCTAGGTACAGCAACTCTGGACAGCACGTTAGGCCAGCATACATAGGATTGTCTATTGGCAGCGGGGGAACATCTGATCAAGGCTTGCCTTTATAGATACGGATGACATCGTGTCGGAGAGCATTCGACGCCATAGCAACATGTAGGGAAGCAGCGCAATTGGAAGAGGTCGTTATCAAAGTGTCAAGTCAACCGAGGGAAAGTCATGTCCTGTTGGTAACCACCTGCACTCGATGGAGGAGCCTCGGATATCTTTTCCGGTAATTTCAATCATGCCCCAGTATATCTCAGCACATTGGCGACAG
This sequence comes from Mycosphaerella sp. Ston1, assembly GCA_000504405.2. Lineage (NCBI taxonomy): Eukaryota > Fungi > Ascomycota > Dothideomycetes > Mycosphaerellales > Mycosphaerellaceae > Mycosphaerella > Mycosphaerella sp. Ston1. Next base: position 3,639 of record KZ105632.1, read on the forward strand.
TGCTCGGATTAACGTCAAGTAAGGTAGTGCACCGGCTACATGACCTACAGTACCATACCTCAGTTTTGACAGTTCTCAAGGGGTTTTTCACTCGAACATATATCCCATTTCCAATGGGAAGCCTACCTTAAGGTACCGTAAGCATAAGATTGTAATCGCCGGATAAGGCATTACCGCTTCGTACATCTTGGCACCGAAAATCTGGATTGCCGGAGTGATCGTGGAACCCGTTACTCGGAGCAAGGAGGTGCGAAGAACGAAGCTAAAACGGCAACGTACGATATTTGCCTGCATGAGGCGAAGATACTCGAATTGCCGAGCATATATGGATCAATGGTATGGGGCGACAGACCACCACGCGGATATATCCGAGGCTGCTGTCCGATCGTGCGTAATCCACGAGCGCCGTGGATTTCCATGGACATTGGTGGATAGATTTTGGTATCTTTAGCATTCAGAACATTCTTCCTGCTGTAGGCATTCACACCGACAACACCGTCGCGCGGTGTTGACTGCACTCGCGATGTGTACGCGACGCCTCACAGCACTGAGTCATGTGCGGACGACAGCCAGTGCACCTTTACAAGCTGGTACGGCAAGCTTCAATCATCGTAGGCACCGTTCGACCGCATCGCCAGAACCCGCAACTGCAGAGCTCAGTCCCCGATGGCTGTCAGACGTCAAGAAGAGATTGGGACACTGCCTAATGTGGGGACTCGATTCAGAGCAGACAAAAGAAGCTGGGGCCATACTCAAGCAGATCTCAAGTGATTGGCGCGACCTGCTAGCTGGCAGCGAAGGCTTCCTCACCAGTAAGCAGAGGCGCAGCACATTTCGACAGCAAGTTGTCTGGGGTGAGCAAGATTCGATGGTATGTGCCTAGAGGTCGACCAGACAACGGTAGATGTTTGGATAAAGTAGACATATTGGCTAAGGTATGTCCAAAGGGCCACGTGAATAACGTGGTATACAATCAATACGCTGAGACAGGGCGCGTGGACTGGTTCGCAAAGCTGGCCACGTATACTGATCCGTCGCATGCCAAAGAGTGGAGGAGTATATTCACGCCACAGGGCGATGGCCTCATACTTCGAAAGATTACCACAGAGTTCAAATTTGTCAGTAGCTCCTCATGTTGTTTGTTCTCAGCTCGTTGATCTGTAATCATTCCCGCTGACAACCACGAAGCCTATGAAATATCCGGATCATATCTCAATATACCACAAGCTCGGCACGGAGCCGATAGAAGGAACTGACACATTCATCATGGATGTCATGATTGTATCGGAGGTGCACCAGCGGCCAGCTGCAAGATGCATCGAAGATTGTGTGCTGTATGACTACAAAGCGGCCAAGAAAGTACCATTACGACCTTTCATGCTCGACGTACTACAGCATACGTGGGAGCTGCAGGAGGAGGCGAAACGAGTCAACAGTCAGCGGGTATCTGGACTACTTGCCAGGGTGCGGAAGCTCGAGAAGAGCTCGTGGGACAGAGAAGGAGCTGTTGAGAACATGGGCGTCGTTGGCAGCTGAACCGTTACTGTATCATTCGACAATGCACCAGTGAGTTGCAAATGTAAGGTAGTCGCCGGTTTTGGCGATGAGGAGCAGTCGGTACTCCTGCAGGGCACCGAAATATGACAGGCGGTAAGGCATAGCCGTCACACATCCGCGAGCCGATTGAGAGGGCACTTCTTGGCGAGGCGAAGCATCACGCAGTGTGACGCGGTCTGCAGTCTGCACTCAAGTCGACCGCCCTGCTATAGCATGCAAAGAAATGGAGGCATGCCATGTTTATCTAGTAGAGCCTCTCCACATCAACCCTAAGCGTCTAGTGGCAATATGTCGGGCAATCATTGGCTTTGACTCATGAGTCTCATGCAAAAGCCTGTCTCGTGATGCGAAAGAATAGAACTGCCTCCTCAAATTTCGAGTCTTGACACGACAGCAAGAAAGTGCCTAGAAGTGGCGTCATGGGCCTGGTTGTGCGATGGATACGCAGCCGGTGCACGATTTTCCGGACCTTATGCACAGCCAATCCTGCCTTGAGGGTGAGCAGCGATGTGGTGTGGCCCGCTCTCCCAGAGTGATCTGCGTCGTGGGTCTTGGAGCGAGCTTAATAATTAGGTTCTGGCAAGTCGAGAATATCACACAGGCGGGTTTGAGGAGTACCTTTAGCGCTGTACGGAGTAGAATTTTCTGCCTGGCTGCTACCGGCGCTGCCTCCGTGTGCTAGATCTGCCAGGTGAGGGAAGCGTACCTTATGGGATGTAAGGTAAGGTAGGGTCAGTGTGAGTACATGTAGCATACAGATGATTGTAGGTAGGTACTACATGTACTGTAGGTAGAAGGATCAAGGACAATAATACGATAGAATAATGACGATGGTCGTGTAAAAGGTGGAAGTGGGCGGGAACTCCCGTTCCTACCGTTCGCCATCCATACAGCGCACTTGAGACTTCTCCTCGACGAAACGACATCCATCTTTACACCACCAAATACACTACCCCTCTGGAACCCCCTCATCCCTCGTCTGGCCACCGTCCAATAGCGACGAGCCAGTAGAGGGCACATTTTGATTTGGGTGCCTAGCAATTTCATGCCTCCAAAGGCAAGCAAGACGAGAAACGCAAGCAACCGAGACACAATCCACGACAAGGGCCTGGCGCCGCCAGGAAAGCGACTTTCCCGACAGCGATCGAACGGGCAGCTGAATGGACAGGCAAATGGCAAGTCCACGTCCACAGCTCCGCCTCCCGCGCTTCCCACGACGGGTCTAAACCAGGGCTTCAAGTTCCCACGACGTACAGACATCTCGTCGCAAGCGCACTGTGCCCCTGCCCGTGTTGCCAAGGAACATGCGGCCGCTGCAGAGAGTACAGAAAGAGACAGGACTCATTCGGACGCATCGATGGAGGAAGTGGGACCAAGCGGTGAGATGGTGGACAATACGCCTGAGGCGGTGACTCCGCTGCTTGAAGTAGCGCAGTCGGCAGCAGAGAGGACAATGAACACAGCTGCACCGTACTCCGTCTCGACGATATTGTACTACTATCCTCTCCGCGATGCCATCTCTATCCTCATCCTCTTGCTCTCTCTCCCGCCTACACTGGTCCTGGTCATACAAGCCTTGTTCGCCTCGCTCACGTTCGTCCCTCCAACAGCTGGTCTGTCATTGTCGACCATGCCGAATGTCAAGGAGATGTTCAACTCTCCCAACTTTGGTTATCCGGCAATGGCGACCATCTTGTTCGTGGACTGCATCTTCGGTATGTTCTGGCTAGCAGTCTGGAAGCCTTTACAAGCCATCTTTCTGGATCTCTCTCAGGCGGTCATTGCAGTCTCTCTGAGTGGTGCAGCAGCAAGTACGGGTGGCCCGACGTACAGTATTGCGGCTTCAGGGTTCTTGGTCTTCGTCGTTCACTTGCTCCGATACAACGCGATACATCTTACCGCGCTTGACTATCTCCGTTCTGTGTACCACAGTAGAATGGGGTCTGGTCATGAAGCGGTTGATTCTTTTACACAGCATTCTCATTCTTTAGCACCACTGGATCGCGGGATGGTTTTCAACGGCATCCGCGCGATGCTTGGAATACACATAGTTTCGCAGGGCGTAACAACCTGCATCCGCCGTAATCTCGCCAACGCCAAGGCTAGCGAGAAGGACTCCCTCATACCTCTTATAACGAGAACTGACACCGAAGCCATCGCTGGTGCAGAGCCCACGACACGTTCCAATGCCGGGGTAGCGGAAACACCACAGCCGTTGCACGCTGGTTCTGCCAGTGACGGCCGTCCTCCCGGTCAGCCCCCTGCACTCCGCGAAAGCAAAATGCGCGAGTCAAGTAGCAGGAAGAAGCGGAAGCAGGCTAATCAGATACGGAGCCAGCAACCACTTTGGGCTGCCATTGCAAGTACAAAAGTCACATTCGTTAAAGAAATGGAGCAGCGAGATGCGGCAGATGATGCACGCGAAGCCTCTTTTATGACAAACAACACAAGCAACACTATTATGAACGCCATCAATTCTACTAACGACCGGATGTGGATTTGCGAAGTTCGCGACACTGAAGTAACATTCTCCGTGGATCTCACTGCAGATTCTGTTGCAGAGAGTGTGGATGCCAAGAAGGAAACTCATACAGGACTCATAGGCATTGACAAGGCGAAACCATTCTACATCTGCATCAACGGTGCTGCTTGGGCTTCAACCAGGATCAACGCGAGCGAGGAATCCAAAGGTGCCACTGGTCGCAGTTTTTCCGGGGAGATCTTCGGCCTGTTACCTCTCACCAGTTACCGTTGTGACGTTGTCAGTATCGCCAAGCAACGTACGCTCTGCTCTGCAAGCTTGATCACACAACCCGCACCAACAGCTGAACAAGCTGCTGCCGTACCGACACCTTCTCAGCACCAGGCTCTGCGTCCAGCTTCTCCGATTACCACGCTGAAACAGTCTATTCAATCTGCAGAAGCCAAGCTCAACGAGATCAGGAACAGATCGCGGAAGGCAAAGAAGGATCAGCGAGGAGCTCATGCCGATATCAAGAAAGAAATCCAGGCGCTCAAGAATAAGCTCAGCTCGTCTACAGACGTGGATGAAAAGCAGGAGAGAAGACTGCAGCAGATCCGTCAGCATAAGCATCAGGCAGAGGAGGCTACTAAGGACATTCAGGCAGAAATCGATGCTCTGGGGGACATTCCGCGCCAGGATGTCAACGAGTGCGACGCGAAGCGACAGCAATGGCAGTCCGCGGTCGACGCAATGAACGCCGCTCGGCGGGATCTAGACAATATCAAGGCGGAGCAGGAACGTGACGCGAATGCTATCAAGGCTGACATCAGCGCGTCTGAGACTCGGAAGGAAAGACTGACTGCTCGTATCGCGCAGCGTGCAGCCGAGTTGGAAAAGCTCACCAAGCAGCAGCAGGCTGAGATGACTGCCAGGCAAAAGCGTGAATTCGATCGCGCATTGCAGACTCAAACACGTGAGAACAGAGCAAACGAGTTGCGCTTCCACATTGCCCACATGGAAGAGCAGATCCTTGCGGAGAACAACAAGGCTCTCGAGGCATACAACGAGTCAGCTGCCCTTTCCGGCACGCAGCTTCCGCCAGGACAACAAGGTGACTCTGCTCCTCCGACTCCGTCTGGCACGAACGGTCACTCGCCCTTCGGCCCTCATCTCAATGCATCCCCGTTCTCTGCCAATGCGAATGCTAATGCTTACGGTGCTCCTCGAGGCCGCAGCTCGTCGATGCTTAGTCAGTACTCGGGGTTCACGGACGACGAGCACTTTCACTATGCTCAGACTGGGGAAGATCGCACTCTGCATCCTCAATTGCAAAGCTGGTCAATGCAAGGACAATCGAGCTCAGGTGCCTCTCAGTACCGTAAACCAAGCGAAGGCGATACTTCTGGCTCTTCTGGGTCGCAGTCTGGTTCCACTAGTGGTAGCGCCAGTCTGAGTGGTAGTGCGGGCCTAATTGATGGTGCGAGCGTCATGAACGGCGTGTTGGCAAATGGCTCGAATAGCCCTCGTCCTGACGCTAAGAGTTTCTTTCCTCGTGCCAAACCAGGGGTGATTGGTCCTCCTGTCAAGAAGACGCCGCCGCAGAGTCCAAGTGACCGTCATGCGTATCCGGGTTCCAATGGTAGATAGTGTTGATAAGGCTGAATATAATGTGGCTTGTGTTGTGCTTTATGTTATTGCCAAGTTCCTTTTTGACCCTCAACGTCGCGTGTGCACCCACCCTGTTCGAGTCTCAAATCTGTTAATCTTGCAAACTTCTGACGTAAATGAAAATAATTTGACAAGCACTTGTAGGTGTATCCCCCGCGGCTGTTTGGATAGTCCAGAGGGGAAAAAAGGAGAGAAAGAGAGAAAAAATCATGCTCCCAAGGTTTTCGAAATGAGATTTTTCATTCTCCAAGTGTTTTTTTATCACTACATAAAAACACCAACGCTTAATTCGTGTAAACCATGCAGTGTCAAGCTTTTCTTTATTTTTTTTATTACACCTGTTGGTGAGCCTTCTCATTCGAGATGTGGTCTGCCTCGGACGAGTCATTGCGACGAGCAGCAACAACGTTGTGTGCACCCGCGAGGACGGGATCGTACTCTGGTGTGCCTGGGACTTCTCCCGCAAGTTGCTCGAGGGTCTTGCGTTTGGTTTCAGGGATCAGGAGAGTGGTCAAGATACCGAGTAACATGAACAATGCGAAAATCTGCAGCACGTGGTTTAACCAGGGGCTTGCGTTGGTTTTGGTCGCGCCCCGAGTGCGCAGTGGAGCGAGAGCTGCTTGGGCGATGATGGATCCGACTTTGCCTGAGGCGGCGGAGATGCCGTGGCAGGTTGAACGGTAACGGGTTGGGAAGCACTCTCCTGGCACGATGAAGGTGGTTGCGTTGGGGCCGAAGTTGAAGAAGAATTGTGCGAGAACGTAGCACGCTAGGAGTCCGCTTGTGCCGATGACGTGGTAGCCGAATCCCATGATGCAGAAGAGGATGGTGAGGATGACGAAGCCCATGAGCTGGATTGGTTTGCGACCCACCGTGTCTACGAGGGCGACAGTGACCCAGTAGCCGGGAATGGCTCCAGCGCATACCAGAATGATGTTTCCTACAGCAATGTTGTAGAGGAAGTCGTAGGCATTCGCTTTTCCAGCGTAACCGATGGCCTGAAGAATCGTGGAGTTGTTGAGGCCTACACCGTAGAAGGCCACGTCGAGGAGGAACCAAGAACCTGCCGTTCCAAGAAGGACTTTACCGTACTTCCACTGACCGATGTGGGAAAAGAAGTCTGTCCAAGATGCCTTGGGGGTTTCAAGCTGAGGAGCAGCGTCGTGGAGGGCTGCAACGCGGGTCACTTCATCAGGAACACCTTCAGCAGTGCCAGCAAGGTAGGCCTTGACGTCAGAACCACCCTTGACGATATCGCGAGCGACGTCGAAGGTGTATCGAGGAGTCTCGGGGATGGTGAGACGGAAGTAGAGAGCAATGCAGCCTGGCACTGCACCCATTCCAATGATGATACGCCACATCTTGTCGACAGCCACGTTGCAGACACCATCGCAAGCGGCCTGAGCACTGAGCGTAGAGGTAGCCACTGCGCTCTGCAGAGAGCCCTTGAAGCCAACCGTGACGACGAGGGCGACAATTCCAGCGGCAAATTGACCGAAACCCTGGTTGGCGAAAACAGCACCCATCATGGCGCCTCTCCACTTGGTCGTTGCGAATTCAGATGTGATGATGGCGGACAGTGGGTAGTCACCGCCAATTCCGATGCCCATGAGTACGCGCCAGAAGATGAGGACACCAATGATGTGGACGGCAGGAGATTGCGCGGAGAGCGCCTGGGCGAGAGTGGCGAAGATGATGATGATCAGTTCCAGTCCATACATCTTCTTTCGTCCCACCACGTCGGCGAGGAAACCAAATACGAGCTGACCCACGACAGTACCTCCAGAAGTGGCGACCTTGATAGCTGTGACATGTTAGCGATTCTCTGTGGCTGACTCATGCTGCTGCCGTATCTTCTTCTTCTTCGTCTTCACTTACCGGTATCAGAGGAGACTGGGAGCTTGCCCTGGGTGGAGGCTGGGCCAGTCTGGTAGTAGACCATGCCAAGCATGGTGGCCACGATACCAATGGCGAAGATATCGTAGGCATCGGTGAAGAAGCCAATACCGGCAACAATGACAGCGCGGACATGGTACCAGCCTGTGAGTGTGAGTGTCAGTTCTGTGTGCTCACCGTCGTGACTCGCCCCTCCCCTCCCCTATCCTCCATTGCCTTACCGAATGGTGCCTTGTCGACCTCAGCCAGTGCGAGACGTCGTCGCTCGTTGGGGTCGGCGATGTGTGCGTAATCGTTGTGGAAGTTATGAAAGGCGGCGTTTCCGCCAGCGGTCTTTGCAGCCATGGCGCTGGACGTGAGAGACAAGACGCGAGGAGTGGTCTGGTCTGGTCTTGTCTGGGGGCCAAGGAGAGAGTAGTGTCTTGGTGGAGGGCTTGAGTGACAGGTCAACAGCGAGCTTCGCGTTTATCAAGGCCAGCCAAGAAAGCCGGCGTCCACGCGCGGCGGGCTGCGGGCTGCAGAGGCGGGTTGGGCGTAGTCGAAGATGCACACGCGACGATAGAACGACTGTAGTTAAAAAGGTAGTGAGGTACTATTGTACCTTACTGTGCTTGCTGCTGTACTATTTGTGGGCAAGGAAGAGCAAGGTTTGGAACCAGTCGCGCCACTCATTCAATTGGCCATCAAAGACACGCTTCACCTGGGCGAATGAGGGGGCTTCATGCTTGCTCGTGCTGCCAGGGTGAAATTGGCTCGAGCACATGCAAATGCAGCAGTACCTCACAGTAGGCAGTAGGCCCGTAGTAGGCTCGTAGCACAACTCCTCACATCCATCCCGATTGATAAATTATCACCTTCTGGGGCTTCACTTCCGCGAGGCGTGAAGGCCAGCATCCATCTCACTCTAGTATGAGCATGTACATACACTTGTACAGCACAGCAGTGTCACGGTTCACCCTATCATTGGTATGCGGGCACGGCGGATGGTGCCTGTTTCGAGATGCTACAGTACGATCCTGTTGCTGTGATCGCCTACTAGGCTACTAATAGTAGTATGTACTACAACCTTCCCTTACCTTACTCCTACTCTCACATCCCAACATGTCAGCTCCCGGGGCAAGGCACCCTGGACGTGGAGAGGCCGGAGCACGCGAGACAGCATCTCCTGTCGCAGCGTATCATCGTCGGAGACAGCCAACGGCCAATGCGATCCGCCAAGCATAGAGTCGTGCCGTCTCTCGCCGGAATTGATTGATTATGGTCTCATTCGTGGTGGTTATATTATACTTATAGATGTACTGCTGCTACTGCTACTGCTGCTGCTGAGTGCTGACAGCACACCCACGAATTATTCACTCAATCAGCAGACAGGGCATTCGCATTCACTCGTTCTGGCCTCGCACGAAGCTGTCCCAACTTGCCGCCCGCCCAGTGCTCCAGTAATTCTATTTCTTCTAGCCTCCGGTCCGTTGCTGTGAGACGGCTCGTAGGCACCGCGGCACCAGACGCACGGCGCAGGGCAAAGCACAAAAGGAACTCCTCACCTCGCCTCACCCTCCCAACGTCCTCACGACGGAAGCGAGACGGCGCTGCGAGTCTTTACAGTGCTTCACACAAAGATTTGTGGAATTCTCGCCGAGTGGGAAGCACGAAGTGAGGTCGATAAACGCCTCTCGACTAAGTTAACAGCGAATCAGAATGCGCTTCCCACCACTTCTGCGAGAACGTGCTTAAAGCAGAGGCTCTCCACGCAACTTGTTCCAGAAGGCAAGGAACCGAGGTGCGTCGCTAGTCTCCGCTAGCGGCTGGATCCGTTCTCTTGCCTATGCTTGTTGCGAGAGCTTCTCTTTTTTTTATAAAAAAAACAAAAAAAACTCGCCAGTGTGTCCGACCATCAGAAAGAGGCCTGAGACTGTGCTACGAACCACAGTCACACACAAGGATCGATCCGTTCAGGCGGTCTATATGTACAACACGTAGGCGTGGAGAGAGCTCTCTGACTCCATTTGTCGTGAATCAATGAAAGATGTGTCTGGCGAAGAGATCAACGACCGCAGCGCCAGTCTTGGCTCCCGTGTACGTAGGCCCTCCGGTGCAAGATGATGTTGAGGATCGGGTCCCGGATCAAACCTACCTTAGGCAATTGATGACAATAATGCCGAGGGTCCATATATCTACCTACCTATTGTTCACTGGGAGGTACGAACCTGGAACTGCTCTACCGTTCCAGCTGCAGTGTCCTACGGGAAAGCTACATGTACCTACTCTTCCACCTCCTCGGTACGGCTGGTTGCCTTCGATCTTTACAGAGAGGTATTAGTATTACTTTCTTCCATGAAAGGTAAAGAAGTTATCTTAGGCAGTCGTTCAGGGTGTTGCACGAATAATCTGCAGCCAGGAATACCGATCTTTGGTATTACGGCGTCTCGTTATTACAATACTGCTTACCTGGCACAGGAGGCGGTATATATGTGGACTTCTGAATCTATGTCTAGTAGACTGATATACTGAGACTGCGAGACTTTCAGCTACAGTTCTCGTCTCGACTCTGTGATACGACCAGATTATGATCGAGCGTTTCTGAGATATGAGGCGCACCCTAGCATAGCCTCACAGCCAAAGATGACAAAGTGCATATGAGAGTGGTGGTCGAGGTCGAGTTGATGGTGTCGAGTATAGGAACGCAACAGATTGTGGACGGACTGGGGAGCTGCTCGCCGACTGAGGATGCTCATTGGTTGAAAACGCGTGATGGGCGCGTCTGTGGTGCCATCATGTCAGTCATGCACGCTGTCATGTGTCACTCTGCAGAGCAAAAATAATGTAGCTCTGACTGTAAGCAGCTGTTTTTCAATTCCGCCTCCCAATCTCCATTATTGTCTTCTCACTGCATCCCAATTCTGCTCGTCCAACACCAACCAACACTCCTTTCTCCAGTGCCATCCAGCTCAAACCTCTCACTCTCACCATCAAAAGCACCACCACCACCGCCCCCAACGATGGCCTCCTCCAACGGCGCCAATGGCCCTCAGCTGGCCCTCCCGCAGGCTCACCAGGACCTGATGCAAAAGTCTCTGGTCGATACCGATCCAGAGATCGCCTCCATCATGACGGACGAGATCAAACGTCAACGCGAGTCTATTCTCCTCATCGCCTCCGAAAACGTTACCTCCCGCGCCGTCTTCGATGCCCTGGGCTCACCGATGAGCAACAAATACAGCGAAGGATATCCAGGTGCCCGCTACTACGGCGGCAACGAGCACATCGATCGCATTGAGCTCATGTGCCAGAAGCGAGCGCTCGAGACCTTCCGTCTCGACCCCGAGAAGTGGGGTGTCAATGTGCAATGCTTGAGTGGTAGCCCAGCGAACCTGCAGGTATACCAGGCTATTATGCGACCACACGAGCGCTTGATGGGTTTAGATCTGCCTCATGGCGGTCATCTGAGCCACGGATATCAGACACCTACCAGGAAGATCTCGGCAGTGTCGACCTACTTTGAAACTTTCCCATACCGCGTCAATCTCGACACTGGTTTGATTGACTACGACAGACTGGAAGAGAATGCTCTCATGTACAGACCCAAGGTGCTCGTGGCTGGGACTTCGGCGTACTGCCGCGAGATCGACTACAAGAGAATGAAGGAGATTGCAGACAAGGTTGGCGCGTACCTGATGATGGACATGGCACATATCTCTGGCTTAGTCGCCGCCGGTGTCAACAAGTCACCGTTCGAGTACGCAGATATTGTCACAACTACTACGCATAAGAGTTTGCGTGGTCCTCGTGGCGCCATGATCTTCTTCCGCAAGGGCGTGAGAAAGTCGGAAATGAAGGCTGGCAAGGAGATTCAGGTTCTCTACGATCTTGAGGGTCCCATCAACTTCTCAGTCTTCCCAGGTCACCAGGGAGGACCGCACAACCACACTATTACAGCTCTTGCTGTTGCTCTCAAGCAGGCTCAGACACCAGAGTTCTTGCAATACCAGCAACAGACGATCAAGAACGCCAAGCAGCTAGAGAACTCTTTCAAGGCCAAGGGATACAAACTTGTGACCGATGGCACTGACAACCACATGGTGCTACTGGACCTCAAGCCTCTCGGCCTCGATGGTGCCCGTGTGGAGGCTGTCCTCGACCAGGTGAACATTGCCTGCAACAAGAACACCACTCCAGGTGATAAGTCTGCTCTGACACCTTGCGGTATCCGCATCGGTGCTCCAGCCATGACTAGCAGAGGTATGGGTGAGGCAGACTTTGACAGAATTGCTGGCTACATTGATACTTGCATCAAGCTCGCTACCAAGGTGCAATCTGAGCTGCCCAAGGACGCCAACAAGCAGAAGGACTTCAAGTCCAAAGTCGCTGGCGGCGCCGCGAGTGTGCCTGAATTGGGCGAGCTCAAGGCGGAGATTGCTGCCTGGGCTGGCTCCTTCCCTCTGCCTGTGTAGGGGTTAGTTGCATGATGTGGTGGACCGACGGGACGCTGCAGGATCGACTTTGGTGCATTTTTCAAGGGGCGTTCTATGGAGGAATGAAAAAGTGACCTTCAACACAACGGAAGCGATGGTGTTTGGGGGATGACTTGATTGCGGCGCATTCAACCTTGCTGCTATGAGGCAAGCTACCGTAAGGTATGTAGCGGAAGAAAGCCGGAAGAAACGACAGCCAGGGCCATGCTATAGAAGGGATCCCGATATGCCGAGGTTTCCTACGTGACGAGGAATCTGTTCAAAAAGGAATTAGGTATAACTCCTGCTATACTAGTCGGATAAGCTTCAAACTTTATATTCTTAAAGC
>KZ105633.1:9302-49622 GCA_000504405.2 Mycosphaerella sp. Ston1
AGGGACAGGGACAGGGACAGGGACAGGGAGAGCAGAATGGAAATGTAAAAAGGTTCGAATGGGAGGGTGGAGGGTGCGGGAGCCATATGAGCTTTCGCTACCTATTTCTGAGGTAAGGTATAAGTAAGGTAGGTAAATTTGATCATCGGAATGTAGAAATGGGTGGTGGGGGTTTCATGTCTACTTCCTTCTGTCTTTCTCTCTACTGTAATCGCCAGTCACACTCTTATCCTGCTCGGGGTTGCAATGGCTTTCCGGCAGTAGAGGTCGCTCGAGTACCCGTATGTATGCAATTTCTCCCATCAATGTGCAGCCCGGTCATGAAAAAGCAACATGCGTCAAACGCAAAAAGTCAAGTCGGATCGGGTATCAGTCGCAACAAATAAAATCCACTTCGGTCGACTTGTCCGTAAAGCATCGAAGCAGCCAAATCACCATCATCGCATTACTGGATGTATCATCCGTTCATCCCGCATCAACTCCCCTCGCAACACATCACATCTCTTCTCAAACCCGCTCAGGATGTCTCCGCACTGCGCACCACACCACCTCCTCTCCAATTTCGCATCCCACCCGCTCCCCTTCAGATCCTCCTTGGCACTCTCTCCTCTTTCGCGTTCCCTCCGTAGCTCTTCAACCATCGTCTGCGTAGTCCTCAAATGTCTCGCGGCAGAATTTGTAATCTGTTTCCCCATCTGCAGCGTATCCGTCAAAGTCGACAAGGTCTGGATGACATCCAATGTCTCCCGATCAAGCTTCTGCAACTTCTGTACCGTCACCATGTCCGGGTGAGGGAGACTGTCCTTTAACATATCCAGCAGAGGTAGAACTTCCTCGATCTGTGTAGGGTCGAGAGGTGTGGTTCCGAAGCCGGCAAACATGGGATATAGACTCTGGGCTAGAGTTTGTAGAGCTTTTGCCTGAGAAGTGAGATGAGAAGTGAGACTGTTGGTGCTTGTGACCAATCTATGAGCTCCAGCTTCCAGGTCGGTTTGATTCCCCAGATCCTGTAATTGAGTGACGGTACGGGGAACGAGTGGATCTTCGGTGCTGGAGGTATAACTCGTCATGCGCGCAATGGTATTCATCATATCTTCGAGATCTGACGAGAAGTTCTCTTCAATGTCTGCTGCCGCCGCTGCCGCCTTGGTATCCTCACTCCGTATCTCGTCGGGCGGTTTCTCGCCGTCGCTGCCGCCAAAGGGCTTCGAGAAATTGCGTACATGTTTGGTAGTGCCATGGCCGCCTTTGTCGGAATTGGCGTAGCTGACGTCGATTCCACTGTCGCGGCTTTGCTCTTCGCCCTCGAGCTGGCGATGTATGTCGTCCGTCACGCCTTCGTCAAAGTCGTCTTCGTCGTCCTCGTCATCATCATCCAACTGGTCTAGCTCATCAGCAAGATTCCCCAGCCCACCGCTGCCCCTTTCGTCCACGGGCGTGTCGGGGACCTCGACGGAGAGTTGCGAGGCAGTGCTGAAGCGATGGCGCGACTGCGGGCTGGTGGGGCTCCGGTCGTGATTCGAAGAAAAACTGCTCGTCCGTCGGCGCAGGTGTTCGCGGTACTGGGAATGTGACGGCGACGTGTCAATGTAGTGTCGGACGGGTGACAATGGGGGAGTGGATGTGTCCATTCTTCCGCTCAAGATGAGTATAGCCTCCTCTGGACGGTGGACGTCTATTTGTAGCAATTGTCCACACCCTCGTCACGAGAATATCAGATCGTGGTGGAGCTCAAGTGAATATGCAATGAAATGTGTCGTGGTCGTGGTCGTTGTTGTGGTTGTGGTAGTTTATTCTAAGATTGCGGCCACGCCTCCCGCCGGCACTACCTAGTTACATCCACGCACTTTGGACCAAGACGCGCTTCATCTACGAACCAGTTTCACTTGCTAGTCACGTGTAAGAGGATCCCGAGATATAACATGTCCTGTGCTAGTGAAGTGTTTCATAGTTCGTCATTCGTTCTACACATAACCAACCTACCTTTACCTTATACATAGTTCTACAAGCCCAGCCTGTCTGGGAAATGCCAATTCAACCTCGCGGAATACTGTTGGCCCTACTAATGCTTTTCACAGATTTCCTGCAACCACCGCAGAACACGCTACCGCAGTGATCCTGCTTCCCACTTCGCCTTGAATGGGTTCTCTCGATCCGACGCAGGCGTGTCGGTAGTATATGACATCTGCCTGTCAAGACCTCCTTTTAAGTCTCCGCCTCTCTGCACATATGTCCTATAGTCCTCTGGATCATCATCCCAGGAGGCCGCTTTCACAGCACCGAATAACGGTGTGCGTGGTGTTTGCACATATCCATTCTGGCCCATTGTTGCAAATGGGGCTTGGTGCATTTCGTACCCATCTGCTGGGTCTTTCGGTGCTGTAAATGGCTGAGTTTCGGGTTTGTAGACATGCTGTCTGTTGTAGAAGTATATCGTGGCCGAGATGGCGCCGAGGATAACAGTCATGACGGCGACTGCAATTCCGTAGCCGACCACGGAGCTGCCGGCGAAGTCGAGACCGATGCCACCATTGACGATGCCTAGTACGAGAATTGATATGCCGAGGACGCGGTGTATCTTGCCGAGTATTGTGGGTGTTCCAGATCGCATATAAATAAGATGATGACTTAGTCCGAGTCCAATCTGGAGGAAGATGGCAGCAAAGACGGCCAGGCCAATGATCTGGTGTGCGGAGTTGAAGCTCTTGGACTGCGAAGGAGGTCAGTCAGGGTGGCTCATTTCGTGAACAGCCATGGGGTCAGCATACCTTGTTATATAGCTTGGAGGCGTACACGCCTAATGCGAATCCAACCATGACCAGACCAAGACCAAAGGTCTGCACAGCGGCATGGACTGGTGCCCTCCGGACGAGTCGAAGCGTGATGGCGCCCAGTGGGAAGACCAGGAGAAATGCCAGACACATGAAAACAGCGTGGACTATATGCGCCCACTCTTTATCATGGCCGGTACTGTAAGCGTTAGAGCTAAAGTAATTGGCAAATGCCCAGTATGAGGTCCCAACTTGCAGCCCTGGATCCTGCGGTGCTGGAACTCTGCCGTATGATCCCGAGTTATTCGTTGCCACAGTCATATCGAGTTCAAAGGATCCGTGAAAGTCGTGCAGGCGCAGAGGCGCATCCAGGTCGTTCGAGCGAAGCGTGATATTTGGTCCCAGAGCAAAGATGAAGGGCTGTGATGTGCTCGTGGTATCAATACTGCCAGTAGCCCAAGTAGAACAGTTCCGGCAGACAGCATGAGAGATCATGATTCCATCCGGACTGAGCGTATTTGAGTAGGGCGCATATAAGTCGCTGTGCACCTCATCAATCACGATGTCTTGTTCCCATTCTGGTTCGGCTTGTCCCGTAGACATGCGAGGACTGTTGACCAGATGATGTCCGTCCTCGCTGATGTATGAGATGATCATGCGGGTATTCTCCATGGAGGAGCCAAAGCCCACTCCCATCCATGAATGGCTGGCAGGCGCATTCATGTGAAAGTAGACATCGCCGTTTTCTGCCACGTTGAGGGCGAACACATATCCCGCTCTTGCGAAGACAAAGTAGGCGGCTTTTGCATGCTCGTCGATGCCAGCAATGGCCACTTTCTCTTCGTCTGCAGCCCAGACCAGGTGGAAAATGGGCAGGAGAAGGAGGGCGAGGGCGATGATGGTTCGCATATTGGCTTGCTTGTCGACCTCAGGATAGCGTCGGAGGAGGTGAGTGCATCATGACATGTATTCGAACAAACTAAGGTACATGTACATACGGTGTACCTTACCTTACCTATTAACCCTACCTTGCCTTACATAGGCGCCCACTCGTAGTGCCACCCGGTCTGGAGCACGAGTAGAGAGTCCTGTTAGGCTGTTGCTACTGTGCGATGGAGTGGACTGATGGAGGCAGAGTCTAATAAGCGCTGAGGGTGTCAGAGCAGCCAATCAGAAGCCATGGCTGTCGTGATCTGCGTGCAAGCTGCATCCTATCACCGCCGCATATCGCTCCAAGATTCCTCCAACGGCGATGACAGGACGAACTGCGGGTCACGACATGCTGACCTCGGGCATCGCTGACATGATGAGCTGTGTAGTAGTGAATGTAAGGTAGTCTAGTTCTACCTAGGATCGACTTGAGTTTCGACGAACCAGCATCAACTGTCGGCGGCTGATTGATTAGAACTAGAACTAAGTTTTTGATGAGTGCCCTTCAATAAGGTCGACCCTACGAACACACAGCACCAACAAAAGCATCCAGTCATCAGCCATTCCACGACATACGTACGTGTGTGTGTGTGGCCTGGTAGCACGAAAGGACATGGCCTGCGATGAGACGAGCTGGGCCACCACAATCCACGTAATGCGACGCAAGATAACGAGAGTGTCGGGGCACTAGGAGAGGATAGGAGAGGATAGGAGAGGAGAGGAGAGGAAAGGAGAGGATTGGGCGAGATACAAGTTCACGACCACTCCCGTCTGCCCTGCCGTCCCGTTTGTCCTATATGCCATCAACAGCGACGATGATAGTCTTCACGGGCTTGTTGTTGGACTTGTGTCAAATTGGCAGCCTCCCTCCCTATTCTGATCCATGCAGTGACCAAGTATCACAGGGCTGAGTAGACCACTCTTTCTACCCTTTTTACTCTTTCTACTCTTTCTACACGAAGATACAGACACTGAGATGTCAAATACAAGATCTGGCCAAATAGAATACCTACCTTACCTTAAAGACATGCCGAGATGCCGTCGGGTCTTTAACAGCTGGAACCGCATTCATTCCTTCGGACGACGGACTTCCGAACACAACTGCTTCGGACTTGAGAACAAGAAACAGAACATTCGCTGTCATGCGGTGCGACGATGGCCTTACGTGTATGTCGAAAGACTGGTAGAGTACAATAATGTACATGTACCTCACATGCACGCAAGGACTATATATAAGTCGCCGCTGAGCGGATCTCTGTCATTTGCGTAGAAGTCACAAGAAAACCCCCCCAGCAATGGTGTCCAGAACATATCAAGTACGGCACAATATCAAGCGAGACGCGCGAGAATACGACTCCGCAAGTCTACTGCAGCCCGTGCAAGGTACGGACGTATGCTATGCTATTAACCAGCCGCCTAGTTCTCGTGCCTGCATCCATATATGGTGCTGGGAGATGCACGTTCGCCTGCTCGATAACATATACGAACATTGTCGACGCCTCCTCCCGGAACGAGGCTTGACGACGTTCGAGAGTGGAAAGAGAGCTGACTTCGCTTGCTCTGCAATATGGATGTCGGGCAGCAGGATGCCCGGTGCCTGACTGCGGAGCACCGATACGCCTGAGCATTGGATATGTATATGGAAGAACGAGTCTAGCGATATGTTTTGATCATTACAGACCACTTTCTTCCCCTATCCCAAGCGCCACTCCTCCCTTCAAGATGTTGCCCTTTATGCTGATCTACGCTGGACTCCTTGCCCTAGTCGCCGGAGACAGCGTCAATACCATTTCGCAGAAACTGGTATGCCGGACAGCACTCAAGACATCCTCGGGCTCTGGTGGAAGGACGACTAGCTCGAAAACGAGTTATCTGACTCGAACTGTGACTTATGTTGTCACTCCAACATTGACTATCACCCCCCTTGTCTCTACGACTACCAAGAAGACGACCATTACACAAACATCAACGGCAACATTCCCGCAGAGCACGAGCACTTTCTCTACCACGCTGTCGTTCACGGCCACTAGCACGGCATACACGACCTTGATCAGCACTCTTACGTCGTCCGTGACGCAAACCACAACGAGCACTTTTACCACAACTACAATTCAGCCCTCCTCAGGATTCATCCCGATATCTTCTGCTCTGGCCGCTGCAGGTCACACTGTTGCAAAGCGGGCGAGACGTGATATTGACATTGTCCACAGAGATGCCGCTGCAGCTGAGAAGCGAATCACCAATCAAAAAATCGTTTGCGGCGACGATGGCAGGATCACGTACACTCCTCAGCAGTACCAGGGTGCGGTAACATGCTATCAGCGCGTCCAAGTTGTAACCACCAAGACTGTCACGTCCACAGCTCAGGAGACGAAGACGGTCACAGCACATCGATCGACCACCACAATCGTCAGTCGTCCCCAGTCGCGGAGAAGAAGAAGAAAAGCAAAGCAAAGCAAAGAAAAAACCTTCTGCATACAAAAATCTAACTTCACATAATTTTCCATCTCCAGACCTCCACAGCAACCAAAACCACCACCACCACGACCAAACCGCCCCTCGCATCCACCACCCTCACAATCTCCACAACCACCACCCTCACCACAACCCAAACCTCCACCTCCACAACCACCACAACCCTCACGACCCTCACAACCCTCTACGCCGCCCAACCAACCTACTACGCCGCCTGCGGGCCCTCCAACACAGCCACCTACATCGACAGCACACGCATCTCCAACATCGCCGTCATCGACGCCGACCACGGCTTCAGCTTCGGGAATTCAAGCATCTCAGCCTACGACTGTTGCGTGCAGTGCGCGACGAGTTTTTCCGATACCTGTGGCAGTTCGACTTTTCATCCTGCGTCGGGGAATTGTTACTTGTTTCCTTTTGGAGGGTCGTCGAAGTGTGATCCGACGGAGGAGGTGGGGACTTTCTCGAAGGGGACGGGGAGTCAGACGGTGGGGTTTGTGGTTTCGAATGGGAATTGTGGGGAGGTGGAATTTGTTTAGATTGGTTGGAATTGGGTCTTTTATATATATATATTATATGTTAGTTGGAGGTCTGGAGGGGTTTAGGAGAGAGGGAGGGGTTTAAGGTAGGTAAGTAGGTACATGAAGGTCAGAGCACATATATATATGACAAGCAAAAAGCATAACTGAATTCCCGCCCAAGCAGAAGCAATCCCGACGTTTCCTATCAATTTTCCTTTCTTTTTTCTCTCAAAAGTTCCGATACGCAAAGACGTGGATGATCATTAAGAAGAGTAGAGAAAGTGTGTTTGGTGGTGATCAGAGACGACTTGAACAAAAAAAGTATTAAACAAGATATTTTCATGTCCACGGCCTAATCATTACTGGACTATTGGGAGTTGCCTTATTAGGTATCGCCGTAGAGGCTATGGCCTAGTTTGACACTAACATGAAGCGAGCTCATAGTCTGAGCTCATAGCCATGTATGTTGCCGCGAGAATTGTATCTTCTTCAAAGAGGGAGCTCTTCAGAATGCTTAATTCGGTTGGACCAGCTTGTGCCCGTTGGACAACGCTGACACCAAATAGTTCATGCTTCATAGCACAACAGCAAACTCGTGGAACTCGGCGTCACCTTGGCCATCTCAAGAAGGTTGCTGCACACCATGTCCTATTCCGCTCTCGGCCGCTGACAGGTGCAGAACCCTACCTCTTGTTGCCTCTTCCTCCACAATTTCCTCGTCATCACTGTCCACAGCTGGCTCCCATCCAGCCATCTTTCTCAGCACCCTGTTCTCTTCTTTCAGCCCCGCGATCCTCCGCTTGTATGGTAGACCTTCCTCTTGTCGTGCCTTCATAGCCTCTCGTACATTTTCACTAACTCTCTGTAAGCTTGCCTGCCAAGCTTGATGTGTCAATTGTGCTTCCACAGTCTCGCTGCGACTCTGCGACAGCAGCGTAGTGTAGTGCTGGTGAAGAGCGATGATATGATTCTGCTGCTCGAAGCAGTACTGCCGTATGCGCTCCGTGGTATCGGTAAGCGTCTCTTCGTACAGTCGTTGCAGGTTGATGTGGTCGTTGTACGTGTTTCGCATGGATTCGAGTTGGAGGTTTGCGCGTGCAAGAGAGTCAGAGAGTTGGGCAACGGTGGGTTGCTCAATCTCTGGTTCCGCTGTAGCATTCAGGATGAGTCAGTGGCAGGTACACAGTGCGGCTGCGGCTGTTGGGGGCAGACGTACACGGGGGATCGCCATTGAGCAGTGGTAGTTGGCCATTCTGAGCCAGTCTGCCCTACGAAACGCACTGTGAGTGTATGCTAGGCAATTGAAATTGAGACGTGGCAAGTACAAGCAAGAGTGGAATGTGATGATGCTGCGGCTGCTATGCAATTGTTGATCCAAGGCCGCTTGTCAAAAGCCAACCGAGACATGCGCACGCTGTGGGGGTATCGTACTTGCAATCGCTCAACTTTTGCAATGCCATCCTGAACCTGTGCCCATTCCTGCCGATTCTGCTCTAGCCAACCACTCAGGCTTTCCATGTTCTGCATCAATGTCTGCATGTCGCTGTAATGACCTGCTGATGGCATGATGCCTCCAGTCATCCCTGTGTACATGGCCGGATTCTGTCCGCCGACTCCATTCTGGTTGGCCATGTTGTGTTGTGTCGTGTCGTTCTGTTCGTCCCGTTCTGTCTGTCCCGTTCTGTCCCTGTCACTCTGTTCTCACTCTGGTCCTGTGGTTCTGTCCGTCTTCTGATGTGTGTTGTCCTGCGTGCGTCGTGGCGGATGTACCGTTTTGAGCGTGATGTGATGGCTGTATCGCGTCTCAGACAGGCGACTGTGGAGGAATCCAATCGAGAGCCGCGCTTGCCGGCAATTCCTCGTCGATGTGGTAGACCGTACGCGGAGTGCTTGGACC
The DNA here is from genome assembly GCA_000504405.2 of Mycosphaerella sp. Ston1. Taxonomy (NCBI): domain Eukaryota; kingdom Fungi; phylum Ascomycota; class Dothideomycetes; order Mycosphaerellales; family Mycosphaerellaceae; genus Mycosphaerella; species Mycosphaerella sp. Ston1. Next base: position 17,897 of record KZ105633.1, read on the forward strand.
GCTCGAGCTTGCGTCGTCGGGCGTGTCTTCCTCGACGGTGCTCCCGGCAGCTTGGTCGTTGTCTTCGCGAGGAGTGGTGGCAGTGGCAGTGGCAGTGGCAGTGGCGGTGGTAGTGGTGGTGGTGCTGCTGCTGCTGGCAGTGGCTTCCTCTAGAAATGCAGGTTAGTAAGTGCTAATGACTAGCGCCGGCAGCGGCCGAAAGGGCCCACTTTTAAAACAGGGGTGGTTATTGGAAAAAAACATACCTGCTGCTGCTGCTGCCGCTGCTGCGGCCTTCTTCTGCCGCTCCTCCTCCTCCATCCACGTCATCCGCATTGGGATGCCGCTGGCGGGCCCGTAGATGTAGATTTCACCCGCTTGCGCGGGTCTCCGAGGCAGGAAGCTCCTCCTCATCTCCTCCATCTCTGCTCGTCGGTCATACGGTTTCTCCACCGGAGGCGGAGAGAAGGCGGCGGGGTTGCTGGGGTGCCCTGGGAGACGATTAGTGTCTAGAGTCAAGTGAAGTGCGGTTGTTCATTCTACCAAAGTGCTGGGCATACCCCCCGACGCGGGGATCCTCGCTCATCACTTCTTCTCGTGGTGGCGGTGGTGGTGCTGGCTCGAAGCTGCGCGGCCTGATCAGTACTCCATCTTCTCTCGCGCGGTACGTGTCACTCCCCAGGACGGGCAGGCTCGCCACGGGCACGCCGCCATCGGGCTCTTCGTCTTCAGCTTCACCACGCGGCATGAATGCGCGTGGTCCAGAGACGGCATTCTTTCTTGCATGGCCTCTGAGACGGGATTTCGGGGGTATCGGTGGCGCGGCAGTGGCTTCTGCGGCAGTGGCTTTGGGCTCGTCGTCTTCACGCGGGCGAGGCGTGGCATCGGGCGGCGGGGACTGGAATCTGTTGGTGCGTTCCGTCATGGTAAGGGGCTGCTGCAGTGCTGCGCTCGCTGGTAGGTGGAAAGTTCAGCAAACGATGCTTGTTTTGTGGTGATGGTGGTGGAGAAAGGTGAGTGGGAGAGAAGTGCGTTGTTGAAATAGCCAAAAGCAGGTGAGGTTTGGAGCACGCGTCGCTGTTGTGTGAATGTTGATATGACGTGCTTGGCCAAAAACACAAACATTGTTACATACACTTTTGGTGCTCTTTCATACTGAGCATCATTACATCCCTCCGCCTATCCTTCGCTCGTGGAGGTGGGCTCCGCGGCAATCCATTGGAAGAGCTGGGGTCAAATGACGATATGGCGAGCCGAGCTGGTTGCACATTCTCCCGAGGACTCTGCACCGGCCTTGCCAGGTCATCGTCCTTACAAGAAGTGGCGCTGTTCCTGGGAATCTGTCGTTGTTGCTCTTCGAACTCTGCTTGGCACGGTCTTCGCGGTCTCTGGAGGCTAGACACTCTGTCAATTGCTGCTTGCACAGACTCGCCTTTTCTAGCTATTGGCGTCATTCTCAGGGAACTCTTGAGGTCTTCCAGAGTGGTTGACTTCCCTCCCTGCAGTCTTGCAGACTGCTTACTGCTCTCGGACTGGTCAGCACGCGTGTGCCCAACGCCTTCAGCTGTAGTTCCTGTGGAAGGAGTTGCCTTTGGTGTAACCCAGCCTCTCCAAGTTTCATCGAGCTCAAGTCGACCTCGATTACTCATGCTCTTTGGGCTGGCTGAGCTCTCACTGCTGCCACCCCAGGATGTTGGCGACCTGCTTGAGCTACTTGCTGTCAGGGAAAAAGACGGGTCGAGTATATTCTCAGCTACCATGTGGTCCGAGTTTCCTAGTCTTGGCGATTCTGGAGGCGACCTTGGCACAGCATGATCTTCGAGACGTGGTCCAGAATGAGAAAGATTAGTGATTCCACCAAATGAAATCTTGCGGCGTTCTTTCAGTGCCCCGAGATCGCTATGGTCTGGATCCGTTGCTGTGACATGCGTAGAGGCGGCGTCCTGAAGCAGCTTCGGAGCTTCATCAAACAGCGCTCCGAGGTGGGAGCTCTGCGGTGTAATGTCAGTGACGGTAGAGTCAGTGCGCGAGGTAGCAGTTTGGCTACGCTGGTTTGCGGGTGCGTCTTCTGTGGTCTTGGGTGCAATCAATGGGGTACATCTTCGTTCAGTTCCACCCATGGTACCCAAGCTGCTCCACTCTGGCGTAGCAGGATCGGGGTCTTGGTTCTGAGCCTCCGACACACTGGTAGACGGTGAATCAGTTATTGAGCGTCTCGGAAGAGACTCGTCCAGCAGTAGCTCCAATGGGTCTGGACCACTAGGTAATTGGGATGTCATGAAGACGACGAAATCCACTCCAGGGTATCCAGGCAGATTGTCCCGGCACGCGTTCAAGAGCTGCAGCTTCAATTGCTGGTCGTCCGACGTTCCAGCAGCCCACTATGTCGTTGGTGTCGATTTCGATGCTGATGCAAAAGTCGAGTCCGCAAAGGTTTGCTCTGGCATAAGTTGGTTACCGATATCGTCGAGGGCCTCACAGGTGATCTCCCAGATTGTCTTCGCCATCGAACATAGTGTTGAGGTGCTTGTCGACAATGTGGTAGACTTGTCTTTCATCGCTTTGCTGATAGTGCTTGCAGAGCAATCGGATGTGCTTAGATCATGCGTACTCAGATGGTGAGCCACGCTGTTATCAAGCATGCAAGGAGGTTCAGCTCCAACCGACTGTCTGCCAGGTGGATGGTCAGATAGGCACGCTGATTGTGACGATGTACTCCGTCCCAGACTCTGGCTGGCACTTGGCAAAAGCAGCCTGGAATTCAGGGCGGCCCGGTCTCGAAGCATATCCCTCTTGCTGTGCCTTTTTATGCGATATTTTGGACAGCTCTTAGCTGCTAAACGCACGACGGGGAGGGCGATATTATCGTCGGAGGTTTCGCATGATCCTGCTTTTCTGACGCTGAATATGGCTGCCATCGCGGTCAGTGTCTATGAGCTGATATCCTGCCCTGTGTCGATAGTTGTTCTGTCCAGAGTCAGCACACACGCATGCATCGACAGGAGAATGAAGAAGTTCACGGCAGCCCGTTTCACGTTCGCACGTACCTGGATATAGCCGCTGTGGAGGTGAGATGCCTAAAGCTGAAACTATATGTCTGCTGTCTGCGTACGTCGTGAGATGCAGCCGTAAAGTGTCAATGCTGCAGTAAACCGTTGCTGAATCAGTGATGGTTGTATGGAAATCGCACACAACTAAGGTAATAGCAAGAGGCATTCCAATCTTCGCTCAGGAAGTCGCCTCCAACCCGCCTGCATAGTAGCGCCTTCCTCACGCCGTGCGGAATCGCCCTGACCTCCTTGTATGTTCATCTCGAACTGGCCTGTGGCTATTGTGACACTAAGACCTTTAATGACCCACCGCAATTGGAATACGAAGCTATGAAATAGCCAGTACTCGGGGCCGACGATCGCATTGATCAGTATTGCCAGATTTCCGCAGCAGACACAGGGACAGACAGTAGGTCATGCCTTCCTCAGGCACAGGCTACCATCTTCCAGCTGACAGCTGCGCTGACATTACAGTAGCTTCAGCGCAAATTGGTGCCGGTGAGTGCCAGACAACAGGAGTGGCCGCTTACCTTGCCTTCTCACTTTCCGTCTAGGAGCACAAATCGACGCTCTACTTCCCTGGCTTCTACGTCTTCTTGAAAGATGAGCCTCACCATTATGCCCTTGTCATTCGCGATATCCTTGGCCCTCCAAGGTTCGCTGACTTCCGCTTTGTAGAATGTGGTCGTGTCAGGGTACTGAGCGATGACTTGTTTCTTCGCTGGCAGATCTTGCAAGCCTTTGTTGCTCTCTGGTATCTGAAGTAGCTGAGCGACCGATGCTCGCTGTGGTGGCGGCGGCTCTCCCAGTGTATCCGCATCCTGCACTTCATACCGTCGCTGCTTTCCTTCGCCGATCACAGCCGTGACACGACAAAGGATGCCCTCGCCCTCGGGGAGATTCTTGGGATTAGCACTCTTCATGTCGTGCCGACAGAATACGACCTCGTTGAGCCTAAGAACGAGACGATTCGAAGGACGATTACTCGACGAGCCTTTGCTGAGCCCTGTGGCTGTGGAAGTGCCGTCTGCACTACTAGCGACAGATTCCGCGCCATCCTCGATCTTGACAGACGTCTCGCGTGTAGTGGCGATACTGCCAGATCTCGAGGTCTTCTCCTTTGCAGTAAGTCGAGGTCCAAGACTGATCCGAGGCGACGGGGCAGCAGATGTATCATCAATCTCTTCAGTGGTGACAGCTATGGCAGATCCTGGTTTGTTACTGCCCTTCTTAGGCGCACGAGAGAGCTTCCCGCTGGCAGAGCGATGTGACTGACTGGCCTGCATCAGAGCTGCATGCTCTTGGGATGCTTCTCGAAGTCCAGCAAGAATATTGATACTGTCGAGCAGATTTGTATCGTTTGACTTGCCCTCCACAATCTGAGAGACTTCTTCGCAGAGTTTGACGTTCTCACGGTAAAGTTTCTCTAATAGCTCGTCGAGCGCGGGATCACTCGGTTTATCTGCATCCAGCAGGGCTGCTTGCTGAGTTTCTGCCTTGAGGATCTCATTACCAATGTCGTTGGAACGTGCCTTTGGCTGTCAGCACAACATATAGCATGCGCAGAGACACTCGGCAGACGCGAAAGTGAAATGAAACATACCACCATCACGTCCACATCCTTTGCCTTGTCCTTGATCTCTTTCCATAACCTGCGCTCCTCGTCTGCGTCTTGATTGGGATTTGCTCGCGCTCTATTCCGTGCAGACATTTCCAGCGCAGTTCTGCTACGACTCGACTGGATGGAATAGGCCGAATGGTGAGGGGAGGAGGTATTGATGAACCTGCGAAGTGTAGAGGTCGTGTCGTTGACCCCCCACCGCCACAGGCACGTCGGAACCTTGCGAAATTGTGGGCCCCGGGCTGCACGTGTCCCCTGGATGACAACTCCAGTATTCCACTCCACCATTTACATTTACAGCTTGGAAGACCTTAGACTGACCACTGGAACCTCGACGACCTCGACAAACTACAGGTACTGACCAGAGGAATAACTCACCCACTTGCCTGCCAAGACACACCGCACGAAGCCAATATGCAAGTCCCACTGCTCCGACTCCAATGCGGTGAGTCTTGCACCGCACATGCAATGCCGATTCCATGGCCAGATCCTAACAGGTATCAGGCTGCAACAGCTATGAATGGGGCAAGGTTGGCAACGACTCGGCCGCCGCCCGCTATGCTGCTTCCACGCCATCCAATGACTTCTCCATCCAGCAAGACAAACCATACGCCGAAGTCTGTACACATCGTCGGCAGCGTCCGAGGCTGAGCTGATTGTATACAGCTATGGATGGGCACCCACCCTTCCAATCCGTCCAAGGACCTTTCGACTGGCCGCACGCTCCTTGATCTAGTGCAAGACAACCAAGCATTGATGTCTGCGGCAATCTCCAAGCGCTATGAACAGAAGTTGCCATTCCTGTTCAAAGTATTGAGCATCAACAAAGCTCTGTCGATTCAAGCCCATCCAAACAAGAAGCTGGCTGAGCAGCTGCATGCGCAAGACCCCGAGCACTACCCAGACGACAACCACAAGCCTGAAATGACCATCGCCATTACACCTTTTGATGGTCTTTGTGGCTTTCGGCCGTTGGGTGAAATTGCACATTTCTTGAAGAACGTGCCCACGCTCCGACAACTCGTCGGCGAGGAGATTGCCTGCAAATTTGAGGAGACAATCAAAGGCCAGGACACCACCGACGACAGCGAAAAGACCAAGCAGAACAAGAAGGCTCTCCAAGCAGCATTCTCCTCGTTGATGAAGAGCTCCTCAGACGACATCCAGAAAGCCGCAACGCAACTCATCTCGCAAGCCAAATCCGAAGGCTCGAAATTCGCCGGCTCAGGCGTGCCCGCCACCTCTGGCCAAGAACTCGCCGATCTCATGATCCGTCTCAACTCCCAATTCCCCAACGACATCGGACTCTTCGTCACATTTTTCCTCAACTACGTCCAACTATCCGTCGGAGAAGCCATGTTCCTCAAAGCCGACGACATCCACGCCTACCTCTCGGGAGACATCATCGAATGCATGGCCTCCTCCGACAACGTCATCCGCGCGGGCTTCACGCCCAAATTCAAAGACGTCGAAACCCTCACCTCGTGTCTCACCTACTCGTACGCGCCCATCTCAGAACAAAAAATGGACCCCACCGATTACGCATACGTGAAATTCAACACGACGGCATATAGCTCGAATTCCGCCTCTCTCCTCTACGACCCCCCAATTGAAGAGTTTAGCGTCGTCAAGACAGACATTAATGCCTCTGGGGGTAAAGCGACATTTGACCCTGTCGAAGGTCCTTCGATTGTGATTTGCACACAAGGTACGGGCAAGATCACTGTGGGACCCAAGACTGAGGAGATTCGTGAAGGGTTTGTATACTTTGTTGGCGCGACGGCTGAGCTGGTGTTGGAGAGTAGTGGGAGTGAACCACTGGTGACGTTTAAGGCGTTTTGCGAGCTGGATGAGCAGACGGCCAATGGGAAGGGGAATCTTTGAAGAAGTAGGGGGAGAAGTAGGAGAGGAAGATGAGGGGAGGATTACTAGGCAACGACAGATACGCGAACAACGACAATTAAAATGCAACAACAGTAAGGTGGTGGTGAAAAAAGAAAAAAGGGCGTAGGTCTGCTTCTAGTTGACAAGACGATTTTGTTTGGTTTTATCTCTACAGAGAAAAAAATAAAAAAGTGAATTTGGCATGCTTGAAATTATCATACACATACAGACTCTCCAAACGACAAACGCTATGCAATCACTATAGCGTCCACGGACCTCCGCTCATCCTGGTCCCGTAAATGCACCAATTACTCCTCCCTCCCTCCTTCTCTTTTTCCCGCTCTCGCCTCCTCTCTCGCTCACTATCCCCCATCTCGCGCGCTCGCTCACATTCATTAGTACAAGGGTATGGTATAGGAAGATATGCAAAAGAAAGAGATTCCGCTCGAGATTTTTTGGGTAGGTGCGAGCGCGAGCGCGCGCGCGGTGGGAAAAGTTGGGGGTATCTGAAGAAGCCATAATTGGGTGCCTCTGTATTCGTGTTTGGTTTCGTGGTTCTCTGGTGTCTTGTTGGGCGGGTGGCTCTGCGCGATTCGCTTGTCTAGATGTGGAGCTAAACTGAGTCGCAAGGAGTTGGGGGGAGGGGACGTATCGTGGTCCACCCCACGATTGGTCGGGATCATTCGTGGAGATGGGAGAAAGAAGAGGATTCAGACAGCTGATACAGCTCACTTCTGACTAGGAAGTTTGACGTTGCTGCTGAGCCATGCCAGACCTTCGAAGATGCCCTCGCCTGTGGTTGCGCAACTGGGCTCGACTTTCCACGTGTGATCTCTGGCTATTCGTTGCAGGTCAAGCATGTCAGAGACCTCCTTGGGCCTCATTGCTGCAGGTTCCACACATCAGTAACACGCTCCACATCGTCCACGTGTGCATATTGTCGAACTCACCACCTGGAATATCCTGCTTGTTGGCAAATACCAGGAGCAGCGCGTCCTTCATTTCCCGATCCTGTATGATCCTCGCCAATTCACTCCTTGCCTCTTCCATCCTGTCTCTGTCGTTGGAGTCAATCACGAAGATGAGACCTTGCGTTCCGCTGAAGTAATGCCTCCACAATGGACGGATCTTGTCTTGGCCGCCGACGTCCCAGACGTTGAATTTGGTGTTCTTATACGTGACAGTTTCCACGTTGAAGCCGACTGTCGGGATTGTCGTGACGTCGGTATCGAGCTTGAGCTTGTAGAGGATCGCTATGTGCACGGCAGTATGATTAGTCGGCGTCATTGGGAGGTAGTCATGCGGTCTGGAAGTGGTGTTCACGACGCACTCGTCTTGCCTGCTGCGTCGAGCCCGAGCATCAACAGGCGCATTTCTTTTGACCCGAAGATCTGGTTCATGATCTTCGATATCTTTTGGCCCATGGCGGAGAGAGTCTGCGGCACGCCCGCAGATGCGCGTACGAGGAGGATGTGTTATGCGAGAGGTGGTCGAGAGATGTCGGCGTGGGCGCTACAGGGTCGCCGGATCGATGTGGTGGTGGAGTCGTGGTGGTGGTAGTGGTGATGGCGCGAGGGGTGGGTGGTGATGTTGGTGTTGGCAGACGAGTCAGGAGAGCCGAGCGGAGGAGGACGAAGACGAGCGTATGCGTATGCGTGTACGAGTGCGAGTGCGTGTGCGTGCGGGTGTGGGTATGGTGTACATGAGCCGACGGTATCTCAGTAGTTCTATGGGATTGCTGTGTACTGCCTTACTCCGTGTACTGCATGTGCTGGGCGTGGTCGACAAGGACGTGGTAGGTGCTTCTTCACGTTTCCCAGACATGTACCTTTACAGACTACACTAATAACAGCGCCTCCTCGTCCTCATCTGCCATTCTGGAAGCTGCCATGAATCCGCGATAGTTCTAATGAAACCATGACACGGTATCATTATTATCATACTCAAGTCCCTGCGCGGTAGTAGAGCTAGGTCAGCTAGCCGCGCTGTCATTTCTCCTTTTGCACGGCCCATCGAAGCATAAAAGCAATAGAATTGCCGAGTCGAAGTCGAAGTGCGGATATGCAAGGCACCGATGAGTCTAAACTCCGACGAACAAGGACAAGGACAGGCTGAATACACGTGTACTGTCCGCAACGGTATGTCCCATGGACCGCCATATGATCGATATCTCGTATAATTACCGACGCAGAGTCAAGTCCGTAGTTCTATGGTCAAGCCACATACTCATAGTTCTAAGCTACAGGTATATGGCTTGACTGGTGCTTCGATAGAACTATAGTTCTAGTGCACACACAGACACGCATGATGATATTCTTCTCCTTCGTGCCCTCCATCTAGTTCTACCGTATGCAAGTAATATGACTCTCTCTTTCCAAGTGAAAGTACGTAAATTGCTCAAAATCCGTCATCCACACCCTCCTTCCTCTCCCTCTCCACCCTCTTCTCGTTCATATCCCACCACCACTGATGACTCTCATCTCTCCCCTCCGCCTTCTTCTGCTCCTCCGTCTCCTCCCACGGCTTCGGACTCAGAATATAGTGCACGTTCTTCACGTTCTCATCTCTCCAAATCTGATTATGCACACCCTTCCACCTCAACGTCTTGAGCGCATTATACGTATACGGCAACGCAACCCATCGCCCATGAAACAGATCTCCCAATAGCGACTGATCCGCAAAATCATACTCCATGGCGCTCGGGTCTCGCAAACGCTCGGAAATCAAATCATACGTCGCCATCGAAGGAATCACAACCTGCAAACCACCATTTGGCATTGCCAATCCCGCCGAAGCCGCCGGACCAGAAGTCTGCGCTGCTTCGGGGGTCGAGTGCTGCGTCGTGAAAGCGCAGTTCTCCGGAACCCAGTCTTTGGGATAATGTGGCTTTTTCAGCGGATTACAGACACAAGCATGACTTGCCGCAAAGACTTTCTTTCCCAGGCCTTTCATGTCTGCAGCATCGAGCGGTACATCCATCAGTTCATCCATGTTCTGCAGAACCAACATGTCACTGTCTAATTGAATCACGCGATCATATTCCGTCAGGCTGAAAGGTGTGAGCTTCGACCAACAATCGTAGAAGCGAGGGTCGTTGGAGAAGTCTTTGGACGTGGAAGGGAGGAGGTATTCGACGCGTTGTTTGGGGATCTGGCGTGCATCGAGGGCGGCGTGGCCCTCCAACGGGAAGGTATCGGTGTAGAGGGCGATGAGAGGATATTTGCTTCCTACGGCTTTGAGAGAGGCATCGAGGGTGAGGAGGCCCGAGAGGTAGGCGGTGTTGGTGATGAGAGTCGTCCACACTTTGGTGCTGGAGACGACTCGGGTGGAGGATGGGGGGATTGCATTGTCAATAGCCATTATGGTTTATTGATGGTGTCGAACGTGGAGAATTTGGGTCAAAATGATGATGATGATACAATGAGGTCGACTCACTACTACGATACATATTACTCCTCTCTGTGCTGGTCGGGAATCGGGATACTGAGACCATTCCTACGGCGCTTAGAACTAGTAGACTGACTAGAATGACCTAGTGTGTGCTTGGGACTTGGGTTTGGAAAATTTGGTGGACACGTAATCGATACCGACAAGGAATCAATACCGTCATTCTGCCATCTGGAGCCCCCCGGATTATGGACCCACTATCTCCGACCACACCTCTTTTGTCTTTTTGTTGTTGTACATGTACATACTCCGTATATTTGTGTATACTACATCGAAATGCTCATTAGCAGGCTGGCGAGTATCCCGAATTCCCGCTCCTCATGCCTGTCGATGCCGTGAAGGATGGTTCATCACCTTCGCCCCAACCAGCGGCAGTGATATCTCAAGAAGAAGGAGAAGCTATAGTTCGCACTCAAAAAGGCGGCAATTGGAAGGGCTTTGTAGCTGGTGTGTTCTCAGGCATCACCAAGCTCGCTGTTGGGTAAGTGCTGGAATGATGGTGAATGCCTAGGTACAAACAAGAACTGATTCGAATTCCGTCTAGACATCCTTTCGATACGATCAAAGTCCGCCTCCAAACATCCAAGCATGACCAATTCAAAGGGCCTGTGGACGCCCTGATGCAAACGCTTCGAAAAGAGGGTGTCAATGGCATATACAAGGTCAGCATGATCAATCGACCTCATCTGCACACTCCTAATACTCTACTTCCAGGGCGCAACACCGCCTCTCATCGGCTGGATGTGCATGGACAGCGTAATGCTTGGCTCTCTAACATTATACCGTCGACTCCTCAACGAAAATATCTTCCAACCCTACTATGCACGTCGACACAGAGCCAACCATATTGATTCTTCTTCCTCCTTCTCTTCCTCCACCCTCTCGGAAACCAAACTCCCACCCCTCGGCCACGGCATCGCCGGTATCCTGGCCGGCTGGACCGTATCCTTCATCGCGACGCCGGTCGAACACATCAAAGCACGCCTCCAAGTGCAATACTCGGCCTCCAAATCCCAAAGACAATACACCGGCCCGATCGACTGCTTCCGCAAAATCTACACGCTCCACGGCATCCGAGGAATCTACCACGGCTTCCTCTCCACCCTCATCTTCCGCACCTCATTCTTCTTCTGGTGGTCCACCTACGACATCTTCACCACTCAGCTGCAGACCCGCACCGCGTGGAGTGCGCCCGCCGTCAACTTCTGGGCTGGCGGGTTATCCGCGCAGGTGTTCTGGTTGTTCAGCTATCCTGCTGATGTGGTGAAGCAGAGGATTATGACGGATCGGTTGGATTCGGGGAGGAAGTTCTTTAGCTGGAGAGATGCGGCGCAGGCGGTGTATCGGGAAAGTGGGTGGAAGGGGTATTGGAGGGGGTTTGTGCCGTGTTTTTTGAGGGCGTTTCCGGCAAATGCGATGGCGTTGGTGGCTTTTGAGGGCGGGATGAGGATGTTGAATAAAGAAGGGGCAGAGGAGGATTAGCGAAAGAATAGAAAATAGGGGTGGCGGTAGCAGTGGGGGGAAAAGTAATCAGACTCGTGATGGGGAAAGGGAGGGAGAAATGTGTATTCTCCATTACGAGCGGTGTAAGATATTGATACTCCTGTCGGGGCATTCCATCGCCCTAGTGATAAATTCCACTCGGCGAAGCATGCATACATACATACCTACATTTGAGAGTGTACGCGCGACAACGCACCTCACTGCTATAGATAATTCGTTGGGACACTCGCTGAGTCGCTCATCCAAAATCTTATGGTGGCTTCCAATGTACACACAAAAGTCGGATTCCATTTCCCCTCCTCTGCGTCCCAAACTCGCTATGCTTGGCCTCTATGCTATATGCTCATGGTTCCCTGTTTCGAACGCCAGAACACCTCGCCAAAACATAATAGTCACATCAAACTATCAAACGCAACCGCTTTCACTCGTTATAATGATATACAAAGTAATTCGGAAGGCCTGAGGAGCTCCATTGTAATCTGGATGCCATCTTGGCGAAACCTTCCGTTTCAATCAAGTGGTAGAATGGAAAGGGTGGAAACATGGCGCCGTCTCGATGTACTTCTGCTTTGACGAGAAGTGCCGTACCCCCTACTCCGTCGAGATTGATTACTTTGCGTGGGTCGCCGTTGGGCTCTGTAGACCGTGGTGGTTAGTATAAACCTTCCAAAACCAGATCGCATACCACATACCAGCCATATAAGCCATCAGTGCCCTATACGTCGCCATCTCCGCATATCCTTCGAGTATAATATCGTCCGGTCCCATCTTTTCACCCATCGCCTGAGCAGTCGGCGAGTCTTGCCAGCTATTAAAGTCGTATGGTCGGACATCTTCCATGCCCTTCTCCTTGTTGTAGTATCTCTGGAAGCAATTCGGCACTATGATGGGCTTGTCATGGGAAGCCAAATCTTGGATCAAAGTGGGCGGCGTCTCAACGATGTCACTGTCCAGCCAAAGCACCCATGACGTGGTCGGGCCCAGCGTGGTGAAGAGCAGACTATTCCTCGCTCTACTCATGGCCGCGCGACGCTCCTTTTGCGCTGCCATGGCATGTCGTTCGGACTCGGATTGCGCTACAGTAGGCTCGCTGTCCTGTCTCAGGATGGTGATCGAAGCGAAGCGGTTCTTGTTCGTGGGCGCTTGCGTTTTGGAAATTCGATCCTGCAATTGCTGGGTGGCCAGATTGCCCTCTCTCCCCTTGGGGATGATGAAGCCCAACGAAATCAAGTCATGCGGGTAGGACAGCTTGATCAGATTGTCCCAGTACTCCTGGTAGAAGCGCGCGAGAGGCGTCAGGATGAGTATAGACTCGCGGTTGCCCACGGGGTCGGCGGTAGTAGTCACGTTGTTCATGTGGTAGTGGACGACGGGCGGCGGGGGAGCGATCTCGTTGGGGCCCAGGCTGGCAGGTTTGCGGAAGGGCAGCGAGGGCGGCGACAGCGCGTTCGAGGCGGCGTCCTTGCTCTTGAGCAGCTGGCGCGGGGCGGTGGAGATGGAGGGCATGGCGCTGCTGTCACCGAACAGGAACCAGAGGAAGCCGATGCCCAGCATGGCGGAGAGCAGGTAGGTGATGGACTGGTTCCGCCGTAGCGAGCGTGAGACGGCCATATTTGGTGTGAGGCAGCGCACCAGCGCATGCGCGTTCGCATCAACGAGGGTGGGTGGGTGTGCGTGTGGGTGTGGGTGTGGGTGTGTGAGCGGGTGTACGAAGAAGTAGTTCAGCAGGTGGTTGACCTGTAAGTTAATGGTATTTTAGGGCAACATATGCAACAAGGCGTGGAATTGTCCCCATTCGGGTAAAAGACGGCGCGGGCCCCACTCCCGCTGTTCGACATGCAGGGGAGGGCCAGAAGTGGATGCTTCGCCGTGTTTCAGATTTCAGCCTTGTCTTCTTATTCACCTCCACTCGTCATCCTTCTTCAAGACTGACATATATGCACACTACATTACATGTACACTACATGTACACGACATATATGGGCCACCTTCACACAACCAAGGCACTGCGGCTCTGACTTCACTGCTCAATACGCGACTGGACTACCACATCCAATCAGATGCTCGTCAGGAACTCTACCACATGGCACTCCACCACTAGAACCTTGCAGAGCGCCATCATCCTCTTGGAGCGCCGGTCACAATGGATACACCACATCCAGCGCCGACGCTTTGGCGCATCTCACTACCTCACGACCAAATATGCACCTTTAGATGACCGAGGAACGACTCCACCACTCGATCTCTCCCAGCATGGGTGGTTCATGGGCACCGTGGCTGCGCAGACGCCCCAGAACACCGATATACGCGAAGTCATTTCCAAGATCAATCCTGAGCCACACGGAAGGCCTTCTCGACCGAATGATGCCCCCTCACTGTTGGCGCTGCTTGTGACGCCGTCATTCGCAAAACATGCGCTGGACACTGACCTTCCACTTAAGGTATTAGAGCGCTTTCAGGCAAATCCCACCACTTCGAAGCCACTCGATGCCCTCGTTGCTGTCGTGGATCGCTTGCCAGTGCCAGGAAATGCGCCAGATGGTGTCGAGGGTATAGGATATGCTTTCATCACGAATCCGTCACCATCCCACGCGGATTCCCAATTGCCACTCCAGCCGAACGCAAGTAAACCAGGTTCGTTGTCGTTTCACTGGTCTACAGCGACAAGTCGAGGCCCACGTCGTATTATTGCTCAGATGCCCTTAGCTCAGACCATCTTCAGTACGGGGCTGCCATCTACTCTGATCTCCACGCGATATCAATTTGATCCGCTGAGCGGACAACTGCGGAAGCAGGCTTCGCAGCGCTTGGAGTCAGCGAGTCTTACCATGCTCAAAGATGTCTCGATGGCTGGAGCTGTAAGCTTGCGAGCACCTCTGCTTCCCCTAACTCTCCCCAGACTCGTCGTCAGCTCAATGGGCAATATCGTCAGAAAGCTGTCGCCCTTACCCGAAACCCACGAGCACAGCTCTGCTGAGCTGGATTCTGGCCATAGCCAAGCGGCAAGCCAAACAGTATTCTCGGCATCGCAAGAGCTGGAAGCGGCCGTCTCCAAGTACTTTGCGGCTAGGAAAACGTCGCCCGAGCCTGTACAAGTGTGGGCTCTGATCATTCCTAAAGATGCCGGCCACCCAAAAGTCAACAGGAATTCTCTTCTCGGGTCTGTACTGAGGCTCGATGCGGACTCGCTCCAAAAGACTATGATAGATGAAATTCCCAACCCGATGACACAAGGCCGCTTGCTGGGAGCGTTGTCGTCGGGGGCTAGGTTATGCAAAGTTCTGTCTGGCGGAGGCGGCTGGGGCAAGAAAGCCGGCCTTCTGAGTCTGGACCCAGACTCGCAGTATAGCACTCGCGAATTGCGCGGCGACCATGGTTGGGACTTTACCTTCGAGGGTGATACTACAGAAGAAATGATGGCAAATGGGAGGAAGCAGGCACTGGGCGAGATTGTGAAAGAGGGCGAAAGGATTTGTTTTTTTTTACTTGGTCCAAACAGTCTCACGAAAAGTCAGAATGCTGACGCTTCCACCTACGCCGCTGCTTTTGTGCTGGGTGCCCTTCCTCCTAGCACCGAGAATGAGCAATTCGATGCCGAGGCTCAGCATGGATCAGGTGAATCGGCAGCGTTGAATCACTACCCTTGGCGGTTTGGAGCGCTCAGCGAAGGAGGAATGGCCTTAGATGTGTCCTATTTTGGAGAGCAGTCGACTCGGACAAAGGTCGACGCCCCGTATACTGTGATCACTGCATACTGTGCCGAATCAGAGCGAGCAGACATCAGGAACGCCGCGTGACTAGCTGCTGGAAAATCGAAGAACAGACAACGAGCGCGTGCAGCTATGGGGCTGGCGCGGAGTCGACATGGAACACCGTCGCCTCTGCCCGTCGACAAGGTGCCAGTCCCTGAATCCACGAATATGGACATTGCTCGCTCAAGTATTTCTGGTCCACTTCAATTGAGGGAGACCGCGCGTAAAATTATTCGCAAATATGCATACGACCGGACGCCTGAATATCATTGGGTTAGTGTCTGCGAGCATACGCAATCGACCAGATCGGACGAGGCTGCGCCGGTTGTTCATGAGATTGTGCGAGCTGTCAAAACCAAGCCCCTTGTCCAGACATATACATCTAGCCGTTACTGGAGACCATCTGCGTCAGGCCCGACTGCCACAGCCCTGGTCACACATACGAGACCAAAGCGTGAAAGAAAGGCAGAGAAGGTAGAAAGTACGGATGACAAACTTGAGGAAGCGTGGTCTTTACTCTGGGAGGAAGCAATATCACCCGGGCCAACACAGCCTACAGATGGACTCCGTGGTGGGATTGACCAACAATACACGGATCAATTGGCTGCCGATGCAGAAGCCTTCTTGACTGTGCCTGATCGGCGAAGGTATCGGGTTAGGTATTGGGGTAGGAGATCAAGGTGGTCGCGGTAAGGGTTGATTATGTATACCCAATAATGGACATCTCGAGAATATGCACCGAGTTGCTCGTCACGTAGTGATAACATGACCGACGAGAGAGAAGAGGAGTGCATGAGTTGTGTGAGAGGGATCGGCAGCCTCGGCTATATTTCAGCGCACCAAACCCCCAACCTAGCCGAACATTACAGTAAAATTCATGAAGGTACCTTACCGCGAGTTGGAGGTAGACAAGTAGTATGCCAGCATTATGTGTCTTGTATAATTGTACACGGTACGTATATAATTCCAGAGCGTGCTACGTCGGTGTTAGCAGAGGTATAGTGTTGTTATATATACGGGTCGCGTTGTTGCTATACGTCGCTTAGTAACACGTATAAGACAAAAGTTCCGTATTAGAATAAAAGTTTATATTAGAATTACAAGACGTATTAGCTATACTATATATATCGTGCTTCGTTATATAACAGCATATCGCACCGTATAAGTACTATTAAGTTCAGAGTATATATATCGTATTAGAATTATATACTAACCGCTATCGATCTGCCTCTAACTAATCCTACTTCTACCGCCGCCTATCTAATCTCCTTATCCCCTTACTTATAAATTATTACTATATCGGTTGCGCTGCCTAACTTCCGCCTATTGCCCGCTTAATTGCCGCGCATCTATACTATAATCT
Source organism: Mycosphaerella sp. Ston1 (assembly GCA_000504405.2). Classification (NCBI taxonomy): domain Eukaryota; kingdom Fungi; phylum Ascomycota; class Dothideomycetes; order Mycosphaerellales; family Mycosphaerellaceae; genus Mycosphaerella; species Mycosphaerella sp. Ston1. The sequence continues at coordinate 34,496 of KZ105633.1, forward strand.
ACTAAACCTATGCTTAACGGCAGAGGCCGACCTTATATTATGTCTGTCTACTAATGTCTATATAGTCTACGTCGAAGTCTATAGGCGTCGTAGCCTAGAGCTATATAGGTAATCTCGTCGCGCGTCCGTTAAGGGTTAGTAGCTAGAAGACGTATTATTAATAATAATGTCGCCTTAGACACGTAAGCCCTATAGTCGGACGGTAGTAGAACTAGCCTAGCCTTATCTAACCTAAGCTACTTAGTATCTTTCTAGACTTGCCGGCCGGTTACTAGTATCTCCGCCTCCGTGCTACCGCTCTACCCTCTCGCTCCTTAGCTCTACCCTCTTATCCCTCTCGTTCTACCTACCTATCTACGTAACCTACTCTTATACTATACTAGTATCGCTCAAGATGCCTACCCGCCTCGATCCTATTACGGTCGTCTATTACCTACTATCGCCTACTATTACCTACTATATACTATAACTACTATAAGCTATACTACGACTAGATAAAGTCAGTCGCGGTTATTGTATCTGCGCCTATCGCTAAAGAGACGGAATCGGTGCTAGGCTAGATAGTTAGAGGCACGATATATAAGTGCTCGGCACTAATCGAAGGCAGTCTAAACAGAGAGGGCTGTAGTATAGCATCGAGGTAAATGCGCCGATACCCTCGTCCGAGGATTAGATCCTCCGTATTAGCGCTTATTACTAGTAGAAGTAGCGTACCTATAACGAACAGTCGTCGTCGGCCTTCGAACGTATAGACAGCGATATTCTCGATATAAAGGATACCGCTACTAGTCGTACGCAGTCGTACGAAGTTTCCGATCTTGTATATATACTATCGCTAGCTGCCTAGATTATAGAATATTAACTTCTTGCTCTAGACGAACGACCTACTAAATATAATAATACCTAGTAGGCTGTACTCTCGGCCGTACGCTATAGAGAGCGCTACTAAGAACTCCGGGCCTATATAAGATGCTTATATCGGAAGACCTATAGAGTACACGAATCTAGACGGTTAGTTAGTACGGAGTAAGAAGGACTAAGGAAGATGCGCACCTAGCCTAAATATACCTAACGGCCGTAGGACTAAGATAGCCTGCGTTGCTAACGATGCCCTTAAGCTCGTCGTCGTTATTATCGGCTCCGCTACCTATATCGAGACCTGCCTATTCTAATCGTAGTAGCAGTATTATAAAGAGGGTAGGACAACTTGTATAGATATCTTTTATAAGCTGTATTGCAACTTTATCCTCTCTGAAACTATTAGCTAATACGAAACGGAGTGTTTAGCGTAGACTCTCCTTTGTAAGGAGGTCCTTCTCTAGGTTCCGGTAATTAGTAGTATAGATCCACTTCTTGAATGCACGATACTTGTCCTCGCCGATAAGGACATTAAAATTAATAGGCAGTCCGTACTCCTCGCACAATCTAGGGTAGTAGATCGTAATATATATATTAGGCTTCTTTATATCCTTTAAGTACTGCTCGGCCTTCTTAGATACCTCTGCCTTCGTACTAGCTAGACTTGCACGCTCGTTATCGGCTCCGACGGTAGACATTAGGGTAGCTAGGCATAATACAGGTATCGCTGTCCTCGATCTGCGTCGTCTATTAAGGGCTATCGACTAGGAGAGTGCGGATAGAAGCTGCTAGAGGTTTGTATAGTAGCTATAAACAATTAGATAGATCTCGGCTCGATTAGTTTGACTTACGGATATACTTATTAATACGGAGTTACTACGTACTGCCGCTACAAACTAGCTTATAATATACCCGACCGTATTAACTATACTATTCCCTCTAAGTATACGAAGGAGGTATTAACGGATATGTTTCGGCTATAGCTAGCTTCTAAGGAGAAGTAGAATCGCGATCGACTACCTTGCATATTCAGACAGACTATAACTCTTTAGGTAGTATAAAGGACCTTATATAGGAGGCTATCCGGGTAGGAACGGAAAAGTGCGCAGTATAGCTATATATTACTCGCACGCTTTCGGGGTAAGGATACTATCGAGAAGGAGGTAGTATATTATACTCGTCAGACCTTAATATTCGGAGTATACTAGGTCGCTAGGCCGAGTCTAGATAATATCGAGAGCTAGGGCAATTGTCGTTAGAGCTATCGTAGTAGGCTCTGGATCTATTCCCTATTTAATACTATACGTATTACGGGCGGCCTTAGTCGGTAGACTATCTATATCCTTTCGCATCTCTATAACGGTATTATAGTATCGGCCTTCGAGAAAGACATCGTAGTCCAGAAGTCCTCGGAATTTAGCGTAGATATAGTATATACGATAGCTTAGGTTCGCTCGCTACGTCTTTATACCGGAATTCTTCTGCTGCTAGGGTATGTCTCCGAGGAATGCGAACGTAAAGGCAATAAGTAATACTCTGCCTATCCCTAGTATATAAACCTTAATACCCCGATCTAATACAGCGAGTAGCTTAATAGCTTCTACGACATCTGCGAAGTTAGAGCTATATAGACTAAGTGTAAGAGGAAAGACATTAGCCCGCCTATTACGCTTACGTAAGCTAAGCGCTGCTAGAATAAAGTAGATGCCTATTAGTAATCGGTATAAGTTGCGGTATAGCCTAAAGGCATCGATAAATATTATTAAAGGCAGTAATATTGTCCTTCTCCTACGACGCGAATCGAGCGACTCTAGATAGACGCGGCCGAATGCCTATATCTCAAGCTTACCCCGGATTAGGTAGTTTAGATAGAGCGGTATAATTATTGCCTATAGGCCTACGAAGTCGATAATCCTGCGAAGTATAAGGCTCTCTGTCGGGATTGGACCTAGCTAGCTTACTAGCTTATTATTGCTAAAGGTGTAATCTAGTATAACACCGAAGCGGTAGCTAATCTGCCTCTCGTAGCAGAAGAAGACGTTATTCTATAACAGGACGACCTCGTGCTCTAAGAGTAGTAGATCGAATTCTACGCCTAGTAGATCCTACTAGTAGAAGACTTCTTATACCTGAAGTACTACCTGACCTCGCGCGGATACAGGCGTAGCTGCGCGGAAGTCTCGGCTAATACCTATAACCCTCCCGACGTATGCAAATACCGATAGGGTACAGCCTTTATAACAACGCCTAGTTAGTATACTATAGCTAAAGCTTACGAAGTCGGATAGAAGAATTAGGTCGCTAGTCTAGTAATATGCGAATTCTCCGGATATAGTACGGATCGATAATCGCTAGGCATATGTCTTATATAGCTTATCTTAAGTATATATATCGTAGAACTCTCTAAGCCCTATATATATAGCGCCTCTAATATTAGATCCTATAATTATCGAGAAGAGGTAAACTAGATCAAATATAATAAGGCGCTCCTCGTACTTCTGCTTTGACTATTTCTCGGCCTTAAGAGGTATTATCTTAGACCGCATCTTCAGTAATAGGAGGCGAGACTTCGCCTAGCGCTTAAGCGTAGATACGCAAGATAGGAGGGTATCTAATTTAATGTCTAATATACGCAAAATCTCGAGCAGACTCTTGTATTGTACCCGAGATATCGCAGCCTCTTTATACTAAAGCCCTAGTATAGTAGCAAACCGAGATAGCTCTGCCTCGTTCGACTACCGATATAGAATTGTATTAGATAGATCGTTATTATCGTATAATGTAGCTGTCGCTATAGCTGCCTAGCTATCGTCGATTTCGTCTAGTTTATTAAACAACTAGGTTAGGATAGCCGTAAGCTCAGGATTAGGCTCTATAGGCGCCTCGTTATACTAGTCTGCCTGCTAGAACTCCTAAGGATCGGGTACAACGTCGTCGTCGTCGACGAATAGGGGCTCGAGGGTAAGCAAGTCTACGTTAGTATTAGGATCTAGGTCTTAGTCTAGGCTGTAATCTATAGCGCTATACTCGTACTCGTCGTCGTCGTCGTCTATACTAGACATTCTATTATCCTTACCTCCGGTCTCTACGACTTCGCTATCCTGTAATCGTCTGAGCCGATTACGCCTAATACGGACCGCAGGTATACTAATCGGTACTCGCCGACTTATTATATACTTAGTGTTCTAAGTATCGGGTGTTCGCAAGTAGGCCGTAAAGTAAAGTGCGTAGTATACACCTCAGTTAGGCAGGCAGGCAGGCACCTTACTTCGGCAATCGGTATAGCAAGCGTTGCTAGACGCAGAAGTGAAGTAGGTAGGGTAACGCGATACGTAGACTACGAACTTCTATAAACTCTTATTTCTCTTCGGTTCTACGACAAATATAAACACTATTACTAGACGCAAACACCTCTATTAACTTAACAGGAATCTTCCAAACATCTATTATTAGCCAGAATCTTCCGCCGCGTCGCGCACCGCTACCTGCTACCCGCCGTATCCGATATAAAACTCTGCGCTACGCACCGAATTTCTCTTCCTCTTATTACTTACCCTTACCCTTACATTTACCCCGCTCTTACTACTACCTCCTACCTCGATAATAACAATACTAAAGATTATAGCTCCTAAAGACAAGCGCGGCAGTAGCGATACTGGTTCCGCTCGCGGCGCGCGCGGTAACAAGACAGGGGCTAGTAGTACTATTCGTCGCGGCAGTAAGGGTCGCGGTAGACAAGCCGAAGGAGAGCAGTCTTAGGCTTTAGCTTCGGCTTCGACTATACCTATACGTAGTAGCCGTAGTCGCGCCCTTATATCTTAGCCCCGCGGTAGCGCTAGACGAGGGATATTCCTAGGTTAGCAAGCTTAATCGCTTACTTAGCAGGAGTACGAGCAGCAGCAGTAGTAGCTGCTATATAACTTTAATAAGCAAGAGAACTAGTTATAATAGCAACAGTTCGACTAGTATTACCTAGAGCCCTCTGCTACTAGTAGCTACATATACCTAGCGGCGCTAGCTCTAGGACTTTAGTAGCCGTAGATCGACCCGCTTCTGCAATAGTTTAGCCTAGGTATACCTCGTTAACTATTTAATAACCCCTTCTAGCAGCTTGCTAATGTCTAGTATAGCGGGCTCTCTACTACTCTATAGTAGCCTTAACGTGCAGTTACTTTAGGTAGCGCTAGCGTATTGCGCTAGCTATAGTTCCAGTTAGGTAGTAATAGGCTTTCTACTCGATCTCTTGCAGGTAGTAGTTAGCTATAGTCCGCCTAGCGCGCGCGACTAACTTAGCGCTCGATATAGACTAGCAGCCTTTAGCAGTCCTAATCTGTATCGAGCCTCGAGGGTATTATTAATTCGAACAACTTTATTATTAATATAGTTAAGCGTTAAGAGTTGCGCAAGCTTATATAGGAGGGCAAGACGCTTACGCGTAAGAGCTAGATAAAAGCCGTATATACTAACAACCGTACGCTACTGTCTCTAGAAGAAAAGAAGGACTTTAATGCTAAACTTAATCGTACTATTCGCTAGAACACTCTTCTAGTTTACGTTAACCTTAACTTGCTAGACGTTATATACTTCGTCTTCGGGGATCGCATTAAGACTAATAGCGTCGATTATAACTAGGCCTGTAACAAGATGCTAGAGAACTGTCGCTCGTACAAATCGAAGACCTATAGCTAATTTAAGACGTTTATTTAAACGATAACCGAGCAAGATCCTTCCCTCCTTAAGATTAGCGATACTAGCTTCTACTCTAAGGTTAGCGAGGCCTTCTCCGCTACGAACTACTTCTATTATTACTACTTTATAAAGAACTACCTTAATCTCGAAGGTAGCTCTAAGCTTAGCAAGTAGTTCTGTAAGTCTATCTTCGTTAATATAGCTACGCGTATCCGCAAGTAGTTCCTTCTCGAGCCTCTTTAGCAGAAGGGTAACTAGGAGACTATTCTTAAGTACTTCGACGAGCTCGCGTTGCTGCCGGAGAACGACCCTATCGATATTACGGACTTCTAGTAACTTACCTAGAAGTTCTGCAACGCGAAGGAGAGCAAGAAGCGTAACTTATAAGTACTCTACTTTATATTCTACTTAATAATATACTAATATTATATTCTTCTAGCGCTTAAACTATGCAGAACTATATCTCTATTAGTCTACTACCGAAGAAGCAAGCTCCTATTCTCCCGTCTAATATACGCACTAGCGCTAATACTAATTAGATCGACGAGGATAACACCTTAGATAAGAACCTTAAGGACGATAAGTTCGCTCTAGGTAGTCGTAGCAGTTAGTAGCGTAACGATTAGTAGCGTAATAATTAGCAGCTCGAATACGAGGACTTCGAAGACGAATTTAGTCGTAATTACGATAGTAGTAATCTATTCGGCAGTAACGGCGCTTCCGACCGCCGCATTACGCCGTCTCCTCTAACTATTCGCGCTACTCGATTCGCCGCTAGTGCTGCTATTCGCAAGTTTAACGTTACTAACTTCGTCGGCCCTATTAAGGATAAGACTGAAGGTAATAAGGACGAGGATAAGCTCGAGGACACTAATACTAATACTATTAGCCGCTTATTCACTTCTGCTATTTAGAGGGCAGTAAACGTAATATGCGAGACATGCGACATAATTAGAGATACGCGAATAAATAGATACGCGAATAAATAGAGACACGCGAATAAATAGAGACACGCGAATAAATAGAGATACGCGAAGCAGGATGCTAGAGGAACGAATGCCTCGTTAAACGTTACCTCTTATATTGTTACTAGGTAGGTACCTAATATAGTGCCGTCTGAATTAAACGGCGCAATACGATTCTCTTCTATATCTATACTACCTAAGTAAAGTAAGTTAAGATAAGGTCAGGTTAGCCGTAAACATCTGCGACCGTATATGCCTTAGCGTGTCAGAATAAACAAAGCGTATCTATACCGTAATTCTCGCAGCTAGCGTATTAACCTCTAATATTCGTCGATATATTGCAGTTAACGATATATACTAGCGAGAATATAGTATATATACCGCTCTTCAAAAAACATATAGCTAATATACGGTCCGTCTATATACGTATAGCTAGTAATATATACCGCGTTTTTAATATATGTGACTTAACGGCTTCGTACCTATACGGAAGTCAATCTAATTACGGTACTAACACGCTAACCACCTCTCTGCAGACTCCGGTAAGGTAGTGATGAGTATTTGATCATTAATAATATTGTTGCTCGAAGGCCTCGCTGGTCACTATGCCCACAACGTATTAGATGAATGCTTGTATTACGCACTGAAAGTCCAAGTTTTGTTAACATAAGGTACACCTCCTAGGAAGCAGTACATCCATCTCGAAGAAATGTCCAACAACAAACAAGAACCACCTTTTGGCAATCTGGCACCCTGGTCCGAACCAGCGTGGTCTCATGGCATACCCTCACCATACTACAACGAGTCTCACAAGAAATACCGCAATGCACTCCGAGCATACATCAACACGAATATTCTACCAGATGCATTAGACTGGGTAAGTAAAACCATGCCCGCAATACTCTCAAACCAGATCACCCTAACGCTATTCTTCCAGGAAGAAGCCGGCGGTGCTCCCAGAGAAGTCCAACTAGCCTGGGCCAAATCAGGATTCAGCTTCTCGGACGTCCCCATCCAATATCGCCCTCACGATGTACCGTTTCCAGCTGGGATTGCGGTGGATCAACTCGATGCTTTCCACCTTCTCATTTCTACTGATGAGACTTCGAGAGTCGAAGGGGGTGTGACTTCGAGTTTGGGAGGTGGGACTGTGATTGGTATTCCCCCCGTGATTCATCATGGGACCGAGGAGCAGAAGCGGAAATGGCTACCTGGCCTGTTTACGTGGGAGACGAGTTTTTGTTTGGGGATTACGGAGCCGAGGTGAGTGGGCAATTTTTTTTCTTTCTTCTTGTCTCACTCGTTCGGAGGGGACGGATATAAGTGCTGAGATTGGGATCAAGCGGAGGATCGGATGTTGCGAATCTTCAGACTACAGCGGAAAAAACGCCTGATGGGAAGTTTTATGTTGTCAATGGGTGGAAGAAGTGGATTACTGGTGCTCCTTGGGCGACTCATATGACTACTGCAGTACGCACTGGCGGGCCAGGTAAGGAGTCACTCACCACAACCTACAACGCGTTTGTCAAGACTAATCCCTAACTTGTAATGTTCCAGGCATGGGCGGAATCTCAGTCCTCGTAATCCCCACCTCCTCTCCAGGCCTGTCCATGCGACGCATCCCCAACAGTGGCCAAAAAGCCGGCGGCGCCTCGCTGGTCGAACTCGACGACGTCAAAGTGCCAGTAGAAAACCTCCTGGGAAAAGAAAACCAGGGCTTCAAAGTCATCATGGTCAATTTCAACCGAGAACGATATATCATGGCCGTAGGCTGTAACCGCAAAGCTCGCACCTGTCTCGCACACGCATTCGACTACGCCAACAAACGAGAGACATTTGGCAAAAAGCTGATTGAAAACCAAATCATTGCAGCGAAATTCTCGACCATGGCGCGATATATCGAGAGTCACTGGGCGTGGTTAGAGAGTATCGCATATGCGGTGCAAGTCTCCCCCTGGGGTTGGCAGGATCCTCGTGTAGCGGGGAGGATCGCTTTGGCGAAAGTTCAGGGTGGGAGGATACAGGAGAGTGCGAATCGGGAGGCTCAGCAGATTTTTGGGGGTGCTGGGTATCAGAAGGGGGGGCCAGGGGCTGTGGTGGAGCAGATGAGTCGCGATTTGAGGATGATGGTTGTTGGCGGTGGGAGTGAGGAGATTATCAGTGATCTTGCTGTGAGGCAGGAGACTGTGCTTGCGAAGAAGAGGGGGTGGAAGTTGTAGATGCGATTACATATGTAGGTATACATGTATTCTTTGTTTATCATTCGGTTCTCCACTACTTTTGACGGCGAAGGTGGTGCTTGGCTTGGCAGGCTTGCTTGACCTTGGCACCACCCGAGGCGGATGTCTTTGACTTCTTCCAATGCTGCTGCCCTCTCCTCCGCCACCTCCTCCACCACCTCCCCTTCTCCTCCCTCCACTCATGACACCGCCGGACGTAGTGAATAGGGAATCACCATCCGGGACAACGTGATGGCGGCGATCTCTCACACTTGGAGGCACGCAGCATCGAATCTCGTCCCGCAGCAATGCCAATAGCAATGGATCTGAACATCGCAGACCTTGAGTCTGACCAATCGATGCGTGACGAGAAGACAGATCTTCCCGCTAGCTCAAACAATGCCAAACGACTGCCTGCAGCGCAAATAACCTGGATGGCGCTCTTGAATGATGAAGTGCTCGTCTCATCTCTGTCGATTCCAGGAACCCATGATTCGGCGGCATACACACAGCCATGGCCCTTTGTCGCTACTCAGACTATGGACATTGAGGAGCAGCTCAATGCCGGCATTCGCTACTTCGATCTGCGCTGTGGCGTGGTGAAAAACACCACTGAAATGGTCCACGGGCCTCGCCTGCTGGGTTTACGTCTGCAGAAAGTACTGGATACCATGTACGCATGGCTGGACTCCAATACTACCGAGGGACTTATTGTACAGATCAAAGAAGACCGGAAGTCGGAGCAATCCACTATCTATTTCTGGCAGGCGATCTTTCAAAACATTACAGCGCGATCTGAGCGCTGGCGAACAGCTAATACTACTCCCTCGATGGGAGAGTTGAGGGGCAAAATCCAGCTCTTGAGACGATACAATGGTCCAAGCAGAATGGCGTATGGCATTGATGTCACTCAGTGGCAGGTGTGATGACACATTCACACTGGACGGGTTACCTCCCGCTAACATGACCTTCGTAGGACAATCCCAGCACGCCCTTCACGATATACACCTGGCACCAGGTACAGCTCACCATCCAAGACCATTATAGCTTCTCGGAGCCCATGTCACTCCCTTCGTTGATAGCCAAAAAGGGAGGCGATGTGTCGGGACTACTTCAGAAGGCATACGACGATCCGGATCCCTGCCATTGGTACCTCAATTTCACCAGTGCTTACGAATTCAACCTGTACTACCAACTCACACCACGCGCAATTGCCATTGGCGGCTATTATGGATTCCGTTGGGAGGAAGGCATGAATCCACGATTGAGCAATTCCTTGCGCATTAATCCCGGCCGACGACGACTTGGAATTGTCGCAATGGACTTTCCTGATAACGGCAGTGAAGATTTGATTCAGTTGATCATCCAGTCCAATTTTGCACCTTACCGAACGAGCTGGCACTTGATGTTATTGGTTCTGATAGTGATCATTCTCCTTGGCCTTTCGCTGTTTGTTGACAGCTCGGATGGGACGAAGAGATGCATCGACTACCTACTTGGTCCTTGATGTTCTATTCCCACCTGTCATGTTGTCTGCACTAGACTCGACTTGAGATGAAGCCGGAAAGGCCATATATCGTCAGCGGTCTGCCTGACGAGGCGCAGCTGGTCACCATGTCTTCAGACCCAAGGACTTTCCCTTTGCAAGGAATGCAGCCTCTTCCCGTGGGTACTCTCCGAGACCTTGCAATGCACTTTCTGTGCTCTCCCTGGAAATCAACGAGTTCTGCCGCCTTGGATATACGCTGCAAGACTTCCTCCTTGTGCTCGAGCTCTGGGAGTCTGCTCGTCATGACGCCAAGAATCATGTTCTTGTTCCGAGGAAGAAATCCGCAGTGGCTCCAAGCCCCCAACTCTGGAAGTCACGTCCTCGAGATAGTAAATTCCTGCATTGACCTCTTTGAGGAGCTTGGTCGCGATCCGATCAGACTCGCCCCCGATGAAGTAGATCGTATTGGCGTAGTTTCCGCAGCAGATTTGCATGCCCTGATAGGAGTCAGACGGCCGTTCAAGGCAGTCGTTGTATAGCCTGGCGTTTCTGCGAGCAGAGAAAGCATCATCAGCTACCTCACGAGGACTTCTCATCAAGACTGCTAGTATATCACAATCCTGATGGCAGCCTTGGTTGCATCTCCTTGTCACAGGTTTCTGGATCTGATCGGCGACGACGCACTATCAGAAGCAGAGACAGAAGCGAAGGATTCCGTTCGCCGACCTGTACATTTCTTACAGCAGTATCGGGAAAATTCTCAACTTAGAAGTTGGCCACGATCTGCAAAGCGCCCGTACAGCACAATTGGGGGTCACCGCGGCCACGCACAACGCCATAAAGGACGACACAGGAAAGATATGAAGTATAGACTTCGGAGTTATGCCCTTCCTTTGAGTATGCTTTACTCGATGTCGTGAGATGAGTGTTCGGTACACGCGTCCACCACCATAGTAGAGGAAGAAGGCTGTCGTGATGTATTATGATTGAAAAGGGCCATACATCTGAACCTGAAGAAAGGTCTATATGCTCAATTTTAGCAGCCATGTACAATACACACACGCAACTAGACTCCCCCTCAACTCCTCCTACCATACCATACCCATCACAATCTCGCCTTCCCCACTCCCTCCCCCTCCAACAACTCCAACCCGGTCAACCTCTCCAATTCCCTCACAGCCAAATCCGCCCTCCCCAACTCCACCTTGATCGTATTCATACCCAACTTCCTCGCCGTTTTCAAATTCGTCCCAATATCATCCAAAAACGTCACATCCTCCATCCGCACCCCTTTGCCCCACCCTCGCAATCTCACCATTTCTTGCAATCTCGTCACCGCATATTGATAAATTCTCTCGTCGGGTTTCCTCAGCCCGACGTGTGCGGAACTTACGAAGATGTCGAAGATGGATTTGGTGAAGAAGACTTTGGAGTTTTGGGCGGTTTTCTCCTCCTCCTTCTCATTATCCTTCTGATGATCATGATTGTTGTCATCATTAAACTCGTGTCCAGCAGGAAATATACACGTATTGGATAAAGCTGCCAATACTAACTTTTTCTGTCCATTTCCACTGTTATTATGACTCGCATCAGCAGCCATGCGGAGTTTTTGCAAAGCAGGCCACATATGCCGATCGGGTTGACGAGCGATTCGCATCATTTCCCAAAAGAGCCATTGGGCATCGATATTGGGAACCGGGGGGATAATTGTTTGGGAGGATGATTCCTCCTCTTTTTCCTCTTTTTCCTCTTTCCCTCCGACCGATCCTGCTGCTGTTGAATCACCACTACCACCACCACCACCTCGACTCGCAGAAGAAGAGGAAGAAGAAGAACCCCCCTTCTTCTCCTCTTCCACCCGCGTACGATGATGATGAGACTTGCAATAATACTCCCTCCAGCGCCCTTCATTCTCCAAATCCGCTTTAAACAAGCGAAAAAATCCCTCATCGAGCAGAATCGAACCCGTTTCGATTTGCCACCAAGCCCCCGTTCGGCCAGAGGCCGAAATGGCATAATTGATATATCCGAGAGGAATGTTTTGGGATTTTTCATAGTCGAGAATGGCTTGGAAGGGGGAGACGACCTGTTAAGTTTTTATTTTTATTTTTTAGTTTGGGCACAAAAATAGGGGAGGCGGCGGCGGCCCATAAGTTGTTAAGTTTTGGGAGGAGTTGGTTTTCATGATGACTGAAAGAAAAAAAAAGAAACTGGGAGATGATGTGTAGGTAGGTAGGTAGGTTGGTTTGTGTGTTCGGTCGGGGGGGACATGGTTTGGGATTCTTACGCACGCAAACGCCGCCTATGTCGAAGAGGAGCACGCGGGGATAAGTGGTGGCCATTACGCTGACGTGGTGTGGAGGCGTTGATGTTGTGGTTTGGATGTGTATTCCTCACAGCAAACAATGTCGATGATATGTGGAGATGTGGTGAGGGCCGCGGGTTCGAACTACGCTTTGGACCGAGGCTGTACTGGCCTCACGTGCCCGACGTACAGAACAGTTACAAGCTGGCAGATTAACGGCGTCGACGACGACAGCACAAGTGCGTGGGAGGGACCGGAGGGTCAGGCGAGTTTTACATGCGAAAGGAAAGTTGTAGATGTTAATGTAACTTTTCGACTGTATCTTGCACGCACTATCAATCAGTCGCAAACGGCCCAAGGAAACGTGCCCCGAGTCAATCAACTACCAAGCACCAGCGCTTCAAGTAGGAGACATCAGAAAGGCCATAATCAAAAAAGCAAACACATGTCGTAGTCGCCGCCCGTCATCCGAAAGTGGAGAGGTCGAGGCATCAAATCGCCATAAAGGAAAGTGTGCCGCACATTGCGTTGATCCCAAGTCAGTCAGAAAGCGAAAGTCATCCCACACCAGCGTCTGCATATCGGCAGCGCCGCCTCGCCTCAGTTGTCATTGTTTTTGTTCGTGTTGTTGCAAGAGATGTGTGAAGGTCTTCTCTGGTCCGGTATCAAACCGAGCCGAGCCCTACTCGTCGGCATCGTCGGCACCAAGATCCATGGCCTTCTTCTTCCAGAATCGAACTTGCTCTTCGAGTTGAGCAATGGTTCTCTCAAACTCGTCTCGTTCCTGGACTTTCTTCGCTCGTGACTTGCGAGCTGCCGCTGTGTTCCTCGCACGCTTCAAAGCGACAGTATCGTGCTCGTCAACCAGGATGGGTGGCAGAGGCCGATCCCGCTTGCGAGAGGCAACGCCAGCGACATCCGACATTCTCGTTGCTGGGCTAAAAGGGGTGGGGGAAGCATGCGTTGAAGAACGCTTCCGAGGCACGCTTTCCCCGCCTGGGTGGACCAGGATGGTGCTGGATGATGTGCGCTCCATGGAAGGCGCCACGGCAGCAGCGTTGTCCTCTTCCGGAAAGAGCGGGAACCAGGTCTTATCGTTAGCCATCTGGTCTGTAAACAGTGGCGATGTTTGGTAGTCATCTGGAGTATCAAGGAAGGTAGATCCAGGAGTAGTCAGGTTGGTGAACGTCGTAGAGGGTGGAACAGAGTCGGTGAACAGATCCCTTGGTGAGACGGTGCCAGGGGCAGCTGCATGGCTGACAGCGGTGAAGCTGTTGGTGCTGGAGCCCATTAATTCAAAGTCGTCGCCGAAGCCATCAAAGCCAAACAAATCAGCGTCTCCACCAGCGTGGAGATCGCCAAAGGTGCCGCTATACGCGACGTTGATTTCTGGGTTCATGGTTAGACCGAGTCCGCTTAAAGGTGTAGCTGGTGTAGTATTACCTCCGCCTCCCATAGTCAAGGGTGTGCGATCTAGTTCAGGATGGATGGTCTGTTGTGGATGGGCGAGATGACCGGTCGGGTGTGCGTGGAAGAGTGGTACGGGTGGACGAGTTGCCTGGCGAGTGGTGTGGGTATCCCTTCGAGCGTTGCAGATTTCGTTCGGCTGGTAACCGCCTGGGTAAGCAGGACTATACGAAGGAAGCTGCGTCGAATCTCGAGATGGAGCCCGAGCGGCTGAGGCCTGGGTCGGAGTGTCGAAGAGCGTAAAGTCTTGCGAGAACTGGGGAGTTGGTGGCAGTTGCCGTGTATGCGTTGATATGGGAGGCCATGTTTGCTGTTGTGAAGCCGTGGTGGGCTTGGGTTGGGTGTTCACAGTGCGGTTGTCGAGGGACAAGCGGGCGCTTTTTGTGTGAAGGTCCGAAGACGCTTCGAAAATGGAGGCGAGTGGGTAGATGGCGTGGTCTGGTATGGTGGGCGAGTGGGGGGGGGTCTAAGCAGAGGCAGGCATCGTGAATGTCTGTCTGTGCCGAGTTGTGTTGTGTTGTGTTGTCGATGGGAGGGTGGTATCGATGGTGGTGTGTGAAGAAAAGAAGAGGAAGAAGAACGACGGCTGGTGGGGTGGCGGTAGATGTAGAACCACTGGGAGTCTTGGCGGCTGCCTGTGACTCACCTTCGCGGCCGGTGTGTGCCCTCCACTCCTTCCTTGACCGGAAAAGCTTATTCTGTTCTATTCTCTCATTTCTATTGGTTGTACGGAGTTTAGAATCCGCAGTCCTGAGGCCGCAGTCTCCTCCACTAGGCCTGCGCCCTGCGGTGGCTCTACGAACCGAGTATACAGTTTGCTCGACCCCCGAATTGAACTATCTGACCCCTGATGGGCCGGACTAATAAAAGCGTTAGATTGGAATCAGATTAGTATTATCGAAGTGCGAGTAATTCGTTCTTACTTTTCACCTAATCGGCGCGTCGTTCTTAATTTCCGGACTAATCGGATTAAGGACTAGCGTATCTTAGCAGTATCGTAGCAGAAAGTTCTAGCTACTTCTAAACTAAACCTAATCCGTTTTATACTCTAACCTTCTACCTATTACTAGCTTACTACCTAATATTAATATACTAATTTAATACGAACCTAATACCTAGTATACTATACTATATA
>KZ105634.1:0-19647 GCA_000504405.2 Mycosphaerella sp. Ston1
ATATATACACCATACCTATAGCTGTATGCACTCCTACTCACAATCTACAGCTTACTCCCTCCGCCATGGCCTCCAGCCTTCCCCTCCTCCTCCTCCGGCTCCTCCCCTTTGGAATTCTGGCATCTGCAAACCTTGTCGCATACCAAACGCGAGAAAGCAACAGCTCCTCTTTGCAAGAATGTCTGCAATCGGCGGATGTACAATTATCTCTTCCTTCCAATTCCAGCTGGTCCCTGGACACTGAAGCTTGGAACGCTCGCCTCGCTCCCGTCCCAGCTGTCATCGTCTTTCCCAAGAATGAAGCTCAAGTCTCCTCTTCTATCGAATGCGCTCGAGCAAGCGGAGTCAAGGTCACCACCATCGGTGGCAACAGATCCTTCCAAAGCATGGCATTCGGCCGGAACGATGGAGCTCTCGTCGTCAATCTGAGTAACATGAAAGTTCTCCAATACGACGAGAGTGCTCAAACTTTCACATATGGAGGACCGGTGACGATTTCCGAGGCTGCGAGATTCTTGTGGGAAAAGCATTCCCGCGCTGTGATGCATGGCCGTTGCCCGGATGTGGGAATGACGGGTGTGGCGTTTGGTGGAGGATTCGGAACGCTTTCGAGACAGCATGGGACAGTCTTGGATGATATTGTTTCGGTGAGAGTTGCGCTTGCAAATGGAACGATTGTGAATGCTTCTGCTACGGAGAATTCCGAGGTTTTGTGGGCGGTGAAAGGAGCCGCTGCGAGCTTTGGAGTAGTCTTGACTGTTACGATTGAGACTTTTCCTGCGCCGTCGGAGACTGTGGTGTCGTATACCATTGGTTTCGCCGACACGGTGGAGAACATTACCTTGGAGGATAATGTTGGTGCTTTGACGGGTGTGCAGGCTTGGGCGCAAAGTGCTCAAAATGTGGATAACATCTCGCTGCGCATGGATATCGATACGAATGTTTCCATGAAGGGCTTCTTCTATGGAAGCACACCTGAGTTCAACACTGTTGCGGCTGGGCTTCTGGAACATCTACCTCCAAAGATGTCTGTGCTGGAGCAGCTGCAGGTCGACGACTTCTGGCTTTCGGAGAATAGTGAGTATTCCCTTCCTGCCCTCCCTCTGAGGTCTTGCACCAAGTTCAGATCTTTTTAGCTAACACAACATGACCCAGTGACCACTGGCGGTATTGCCGAAGGCACCAACACAGAGCGCCGATACTTCTACATCACCTCAACCGTCATCCCCAACAGCCATCCCCTCACCAACGAAACCGCCACTATCTTATTCCAGAACACCGCTTACGCCCCTGTGCCTAGCGTAGGCAGAGCATCTGGATTCGTCGATCTATGGGGCGGAGCGTTCGCAAAGACTGTCGCTCCTGATGCTTCTGCCTGGAAACACGACGACAACCTCTTGCTGGTCAGATGGGACTTGCGTGCTCAGACACTGGACCAGCCATACACTTCGGCTGACCAGGCGAGCCTCAGGACGAGGTTTTATGACTTCATCGATGCTTACAAGGCGGACGGGGGTGTTCCGAACGGGTTCCCGAACTATCGAGATGCGGAATGGACAGTCGAGGAGACGGCCGAGTATCTTTATGGGAGCAACTGGGAGAGGCTAAAGGAGGCCAAGAAGTTGTTGGATCCCGAGGGCGTTTTCAACGCGGATCCGCAGGATGTGCCTGTGGTGTGAGTGCCCATGTGGTAGTAGTATCTTTCTCTCTGATTTCTGCTCGACGACGCATATGTCAAAGTCGCAGTTTGAAGCTTATATCGCTTATTGGAAGCAAAAAACTGTTGCTTTCCATCAAACGGCCTCTCGACATCCGACTTTTTGGCTCTGCTATGTCCTGCAATATCAAAAGCATCTGGAGATCCGGGGACGTCGGTACTTCTATTGAACATCTTGGCAAAATGGCACGTGCGGATCATGCGAAGTGTAAGATACTTTACCCTCATAAACGTAGGAACGGCTACATACGCTACTATACACTATATGTGTTATGTACAACACGTATAATCACCCTCACCTCGGGCAGAATGTGCTTGATAGAGTATCGTCCCAGCTTCACGCCACTCCGCCATTTGACTACCGAGATAACATAATACATGTATTGCAAAGTAAGGTATTAGTAGTGGCACGTCATGCCGAACTGGCAATACCTTACCTCAACGTTTCTCATTTTCGCCAGAACTTTGACTTCACTTTCCGATATCGATCCTCAACTGTCGTGACCACGACCACGACCACAACAAAAGCCAATGCCGGATCAGGCTTCAGAAATCGTCGCCTTCCTCGGCCCAAGGGCAACGTACACTCACCAGGCACGTATTCGGTTCCTGCTGCACCCCATAAGAGGACACTAAATTAACTATATCATTAGGCCACTCTATCAGTCTTCTCCGCAGACAAGTATAACCTGCAGCCGAGAATCAACATCGCAGACGTCTTCAGCGCGGTGCAGAAGGGAGAAGTGCGATATGGTGTTGTGCCATTCGAGAATTCCAGCAATGGCTCAGTCTTATTCACCCTTGACCTGTTCGTCGACGCCCAAAACCGTCACCCGGACATCTTAGTTGAAAGCGAAATCTACCTTCCTGTTCACCACTGCTTACTTGCAAGAAGATCAGCGGGCTCTGATAGCAAGCTGGCATCGTCATCATCAGAGCCGGACAGACCATTACGGAAACTTCCAGACGAAGCATCCGGGTCTTGCACGCCCACACAAGCAGCTCCCATCTCACAAAAGCCCAGAGTGAAGCCAAATCAAGACATCTCCCACATCAAGAAGCTCTATTCTCATCCACAGGCCTGGGGTCAATGCAAACTCTTCCTCAACACATTTCTCAAGGGCGTCGAGCAGCAGGACGTTTCCAGCACAAGCCGAGCAGCCGAACTGGTAGCTCAGGACGAAGAAGGCACCAGCGCAGCTATCAGCAGCAAAATAGCAGGTGATGTCAACAACCTCGAGCTACTCGCAGAAGGCATCGAAGACAAAGAAGGCAACACGACCCGCTTCTTCATTCTCCGCAACATCCATGACACCAAACACGATGACAGAGAAGAAGAAGAAGAAGAAGCAGATATACAAGAAGAAGAAGAAGATGATGATAATAACAACAACGCCAAACAACCCAAACACAAAACCCTCCTCTCCTTCACAGTCAACCACGGCTCACCCGGCGCCCTAGCAGATTCCCTCGCCGTGTTCAAAAAATACAACCTCAACCTCTCCAGCATCAACAGCCGGCCCAGCACCGAAAGCGCCTGGCATTATGTGTTTTTTGTGGAAATTCTCGGGCGGAAACTGCTGCGAGGCGGAAAAGTCAATCAAGCTCTTGAGGAATTGGCCTGCGTTGCCAAGGAGTGGAGATGGTTGGGGAGTTGGGAGGATAAAAACTCGGTGCAGGATTAGAATTTTATTAGAACTTATATGTAAGGTATTGGGGAAGGTACACCTACCTTACCTTTCATACCTTATTTACCTTTACCTCATCTACCTTAAGCTTAGCTTGAGATAGGCCTGCTGCGCCTTGAATTGACATGGCGATGGTGTATGTTATAAGGTATCTAGATATATGTGTGTAAACGAAATCGACACCGCGATAGTTTTTTTTTCAGGTAGATACGATTTTGTGTCTCTCAGGATATAATGCAAAATGAGGATCGCTATCTTCACATCACTACTCACTGCAACGATAGTGTAAGCAAAGCTAGATCTTTCGTTGGAAATATATCGTAGAAGATGGAAAAAGAAGAGAAAAAAGAACAGAATTCGATGGATTGCGACAAGTTGAATGAAAGGGACAAGGCCCAAGGAGAGAGAAAAAAAGAAATTTAGCATGCATTCGGTGCCCAGTTTACTGCTACAGTCATGAGCGCCTCGGAGCACCTGGTATTTCCTGACGCCATCTTTCTCCAGAACTCCGACCATAATCTGAACCTGCCACTGGGGGTATCCTCGTCTTCACCAATATTCTCCAACAGACAAGCCTACTAAGCATCCGCCTTCTTGTTCTTCTTCTGTTCAACCTTGAGCAGCAGTGCGCGGTTAATGTGTGGCAAGACACCTCCGAACGCGATGGTGGCGCGGATCAGGGTATCGAGTTCCTCGTCGCCTCGGATAGCAAGTTGAAGATGACGCGGCGTGATACGTTTGACCTTGAGATCCTTCGCGGCGTTCCCAGCAAGTTCGAGCACTTCGGCGGTGAGGTATTCGAGGACGGCGGTGACATATACGGCAGCTTTGGCACCCACGCGCATCTTGTTCTGAGTTTGCGATTTCAAGAAACGCTTGACACGACCGCATGGGAACTAGGTGGGGTAAATGTGTCAGCTCGAGTCTGATAAGACGCGTCGGCATGGACCGGGTCTAGTGTTCACTCCATGCATGAAGCAAAAGGTCGGCGCATTCGCAGAGTGTGCCGCTGAAGTCGGAGAGTATGACTGTGTGCAGGAATGTGCTTTGCGACGCGCGCACCCGATTCAAGGTCGCTGCCTCCTCGTTGTCTGTCGTCGGAGCGCGATGATACACACCTGAAGACCCGCCTTCGCCGAGTGCGACTTTTGCGACTTCCCACTGTTGTCGGCGCCCGCTTTGCCACCAGTCTTGCCACCTGTCTTGCCTGTGCAATTGTTAGATGGGCGCGCGACTCGAGCCGTCGCGATTTGTCCATACCCTTTCCGCCTGCCATTGTGCGAATATGGAGTGTTGTGTGATAGAATGGCCGCTGAAGCTTTTGCGCGTGTCGAGAAGTGTTGCTGACAACTGTGTTGTTGGATGGAATGTCGTAAATTGGGTTGTTGTGGATGTTATGTGGATGGGAGGCCCTGTGAGTCGCGTTTTGCGGGAGACTTCGCTTTCGGTAAGGCGCGGAGAATGATTGGTCCGAGCGTTGGGGTCGAGCAGGCAGCGTTTGCGGGCTGCTTGGTATGAACAGGCAGCCTGGGACTATTGGCAGCCCGCGGGACAGCCTGAGGACGCTATGGATCTGTGTTTAGCAAGCAAAATGGAGTGCGTTTCCGTGCTGATTAGCGGGTGAGGTGTGCGAGGGAAGAAGGCGTCGTCTCGTGACCAAGCTCATCATCCATCCTCCACCATCCAACATCATGTATGAGATGGATAAGGTGGTCGACGAGCTCGGGACGGAGAGATGGTAGAGCAGTGTCGACAGGGACAGCGGACGGCCGTCTACCATCTACCGACTACCGACGACTGTGAGGTATGTAGAGGTGGTATACATGTACTGGGCCAGGCTGTCTTGCCGTCACGTGTGGATTCTATTCTATAGCCAGGACTGTGCCATAGTTCTAAGTCAGCAAAAGATGCTACAGTCAGCGTCGACGATGCGGGAAACTTACATCATGAGAAGCAGCGCACTGCAAACTATCGCAAGGTCTGGTTTGGGCAGACTGTGCTGCATATAGGCGAACTTGGCTGGTTGGGTATGCCATTTGAAGCTACAGTAATGTGAGTATACTGGGACCTACGCCAAGGATACGGGACTCGGGAGCGCGGCGGGGAGAACCAAAAGGAGTATAGCGTAGAATTATGGGTGAATCTCTGTCACATCGTTCCTCTTCTTCCTCTTCTTACCTTCTTCCCACAGTGTCACTCCAGTCCTCACATCGACGAGAACTACATGCCCAGCCATCTGACTCCAAATACAGCTCTAACACCTCACACATCCATCAAGGACCACTCCTCCGCATCATAACCAAGTTGATACCAGCCTTTTGCCATGATAACGCTGGCCACTATCACATGTATTGTCCAAACACGCCACGAAAATCTGCGCAATACACGACGACAAGGTTGTGTACACTCATACCATACTGAGCCAGATATCCAAGGAGTAGTGCCAATTGTCTAGTAGAGTCAAAAGGCATATCGATGACTGCGTGGAAGAATTGACAAAGCCTTCTACTATTCAACTCTGGTTACCCTTATTAGCGCCCTAGGTAGCTGTAATGTACCTCAAGGTGGTTGCCTACATTTACTATACAAGTACTTCGGCACCTATCCGATTCCCGTTCCAAGTACTAGCTAGCTAAACAGGGAATTGTGAGCTCGAACTATATCGACCTGTTTGAAAGTACTTCCAGACATTCTATGTACGCAAGATTCTATCCTTACCGTACTAGACAGCTCCTAATATCATCTCGGCACAAAATCAACAATCCGTACTTCTATCCTCGTTGACATAACCCAGCGCCTTCCTCCGTACCGCCTCATTATCAAAAGCTGCCTTGGATTGAAAGACCTGCTCCATTTCCTCCAAAGTGCGGCCTTGAGTTTCCTTAAAGAACAAATACACACATATCGACATGATGACATCAAGGCAGGCGTAGAACAAAAAGGTGTATGATCCCCATGAGGCAATCATGTAAGGGGTTGCTAAACTGAAGACGAAATTGAACAGCCATTGCGTTGCAACACCAGTGGATGTGCCGATCTCCCGAATACGAGAGGGGAAAATCTGGGACATGTGTTAGCTGCCTCTCTCTCCCTCTGTCTCCCTCTCTCTGTGTCTCTCGTAGATTAGAATTGCTATACAAGACGCGTACCTCAGCAGTGTATGGCCACGGCACCGGACCCCATGAGAATTGGTAGACTGAGTTGGTGAGGAATATCAGAGCCACGGTCGCGATACCCGCGCCGGTGGTCTGACTGTTGACTGGAGCAGGAGTCGTATTGTTCACGACCGTGACGATGACGAAGAGTACAGACATGATCAGAGCTGAGATCCATAGGGTAGGCTTGCGTCCCCACCACTCGCTGAAGCAGAAGATATAGGTGGCCACCATGATGAACTTCTCTGCTCCGAAAAGTCCGGTAATGAGGAGGTTCTTTTCTCCAGCGCCAACCAAGAGCTTGAAGAACTGCGGGCCAAAGTACGCAAGTGCTGTCATTCCAGTGCATTGCTGTCCGAGAAACACACCAAAAGCGAGCCCGAGTCGATAACGGTTTGCAGGTTCGAGGAGCTCCCTCTTCTTGAAGCCTTCGCTCGCACGGAGTTCCTCTGCGATGCCAGCCTTGATCTCGTGAAATTCCGCTTTCACATCAGGACCACCATCTGCACGCATCCACACCAGAGCCTCCCATGCCTCATCATTTCTGCCCTTTTTCGCAAGCCATCGGATCGATTCTTTCTGCCAGAAGAGACCCACCGCCAAGAAAGCTGCGGGAACCATCTGGAGCCCAACTGGAATTTGCCACTGAGCAGAAGATATCTCCATATCGTGCACAGTCGCATAATCGATCCAGTATGAAACCAGCACACCCGCAGCAAACAGCAGCTGCATCCCGGACCCGAGTCTGCCGCGAATTTCTTTCGGCGCTTGTTCAGCATTATAACTCGGTACCACAGCCGTTGCCGCGCCCAGTCCCAGACCAGATACGAATCGCCCAATATAAAAGCATACCAACGAGTGTGACGGCACGACTTGCAGAATCACGCCAGTGATGAAGATGAGACAAGCAATCTGTATCGTCGTCTTTCTTCCATATCGCTCCGAAATGGGAAAAATCGCCAACGAAGCGAGAAATGCGCCGACATTCTGAAGTGACACCATGACTGCAGATACTGTCGTGTTGTCTGTATATCCGAAATCTCGCTTATAAGCGGTCATGGTGAGTACACCACCTAAATTTTTGCCATTAATATCCCAACCCCCAAAAATTTAGCAAGAGTTGCGCAAATCAAAACAGAAAATAAAGGGAAGTAGACGACTTTTCTTTTTTTGAGGGGGAGGGGAATCTGCACATACCGACTATGCCAGTGTCATAACCAAACAGGAACCCGGCGGTGCAGACGAAGAATCCGAAATAGTATGCTCGAAAGGCTCCCAGTCGAGTGCCTTGAAGCTTGGCCATAATTCGTTCTTGCTATCTACCTGCCTTACCGACCTACCTTACCTACCTTACTCGCAATGGAGTGGGCGCTGCGACTTGGGGAAGGGAAAGGGAAGGGTTGTTGGCGTGATAGTCGACAAAGAAGTCCAATGAAGGAGGAAGGGTTCCTCATGAGATGATGCCAACAAGGTATTGAAAGATTTAAACTTCTTCCATGAAAAGTGAGGTGCGAGCAAGCACAAGAAGGTACCCATGTACAACACATACCTCAAGTGACAAGTAGAAGTGGGTGTCACTGCACTATACTCTACTGTACCTTACTGTATTACACCATCCGGAACTAAACATGCGTAAAGGCTGTCACGCAAAAGCACGCCATGCCGAGAACCCGACGTATTGGGGCTGCAACAGTATGGGAGATACATTTACAGCCATTTACAGCCCATTTGTTTGATCCACACGAGAGTAATAAGGTAGGTATGCGCTGCTTGTGTGACAAGCGGGTTCCGGAGACACTAAGGTGGTAGGTATCGAACATTCC
Source organism: Mycosphaerella sp. Ston1 (assembly GCA_000504405.2). NCBI lineage: Eukaryota > Fungi > Ascomycota > Dothideomycetes > Mycosphaerellales > Mycosphaerellaceae > Mycosphaerella > Mycosphaerella sp. Ston1. Next base: position 8,384 of record KZ105634.1, read on the forward strand.
TCCGGGTGGTCGCCGACAAGCCGATAGGTGTGATATGCCATGTCGGATAGGCAGATAGGAGCATGGGGAAGCGATCTTCGGGAAGCTTGGAATGGAATGGAGTGGAATGTTTTGAGCTTTGTCTGGGATATGACATTGTGGTTTGTGGAAGCGACTTAGGATTGCTTGGCTGGAGTGTTTTATCGGTTTGATGGATCAGGTGCAATGGAAGCTGTCAAGTAGTTAGAGCAAGCAGTCTGCGCTATCAATACGTCGAGTAAGAGTAGCCAAGATCAAAGGGATCGAAACTTCATCCTGGACAATTCTTCACCTGATCAGCACCGATTCCAGTACAATCGGGCACGAGTTCTCACAGTCGCATTAGCTATTAGCCATGCTGTTGTACAGCTTCGGGCCCTTGACTTCTCCGCAGTCTCAACCGATACCATTGCCCACAACATCTGGAAACAGCTCAGTTGTATTCTTATCAACGACCAAATAGTTTCTGATGACCGCGCTCCCGTTGGATATTGATTCGACCTGTGCCTCTGTGCATGAATCTGGGTTGAGAACGTAGCAGTACTGTAGAGGCTGCTGTGGTTGCTCGCTCTTTATGGCCCAGGTATCTGATGTTCCAACAGAGCTGTATATAGAGCCATCATCCGAGGTCACAGGGACGGTACCTGTAGCAATGTCCAAGTTGTTCAGTGCGCGCATGAAGATCTTGTAACTCGTCTCTGGTTGGTAGCTAGGGACCTTATGTCCAGCCTGGTAAACGCGACTGAAGCTGAGATTGCCGTATTGTCGCACTTGTCCTCCACAATAACTGCTGTTCGTCTGGATAGCGGTATATCCTGCTGCGTGAAAGTTGCTCGTGTTGGTATAGTTGATAGCCAAGGAGACAGCTTCTCCACCGATCCAATTGCAGGCGAAGTCTCGATCGCCATAAGCCATGGCCACCTTGATGCCCTTCTCGAGTAAATAGGCAAGGTCTTCCAGCCAGCCAGGTCTATTGTAATCGCCTATTGTTCTGAAAGCAGTACCCACTGCTTGAGATGCATGAGAAAAGTTCAGCGGTACACCTAGTGCTTGCTGGACGTGTGGCTGATTGAGGAAGCCTTCATAGAATGTTGGGGGAAATGGATCTGGGTCGAGTGTAGCAAAATCATAGTAGTTGCGACCAGAGTAGCGCTGGTAAGGCACGCGAATGTTCTTGGAGCAATAGCTGTCTGCATTTCGACAGACTTCGTTGACTGTGGTGTTGTGTCCAAGATTTTCAGGGTCGGAGGTCAGAGATAAATTGCGGCATTGGTAGATCTGGTCGTTGCAGCCACCCTCCTTGTACAGGGAATCTAACATTCCCTCGTATGTGGTTTGATTTACAGTTTCGATTCCATAGGTATTGTTATAAGCAATTTGTGGGTAGGACGGCCACTGCACCAGTCGGTCAATGCAGGCATTAATAAGCATGAGGGTATCAAGGTGAAGGATGTGCTGTTCGCCCTCAACGTTGAAATCACCCCTCTCGATTCGCTCATTCATCTCCTGGAAGAATGCAAAGATTGCAGGGCCATATCTTCCGCCGTAACTCTCTGTAGCAAGAGATATCCGGCTATCCTTGGGTCGATGCTCTGGGAACTCTTGGAACCACTCTTGGGCGAAGTGCCAGAGTGCCTGAGCCGCATTGACAGATCCTAGCGATGTACGATTCGAGTCTTGGGAGCCATAGGTGCCGACTAGGAAAGTAGCGTTCTGGGGCGGGACACTTTCCGTATCATTGAGCAGAGTTATGTTGTCGGTCACCAAATTTGTCGAGATGTTTGTTAGGGTGTCGTAGGAGAAGCCAGATTGTACGGGCTGATCCAGATATAACATATTAACTTCATTGTTCCACGACCACTCGTTTAAGGTGGTGCTGTTCGAGTCTGGGTTGACGTAGCATGGCCCATTCTCCACGAGTAGTCCTAGCATTGAACTAGAACCTGGCCCTCCGTTAAGCCATATCGATAGTGGCGCATTGCTGGGATCCTTCCTCGACTCGAAGAACCAAAAGAAGGTGTTGATAGGATAGTCGGACTTTTGACCTAGATCTTGAAGCGCACCGGCCGGCAAGTGTACATAGCCGCTAAAGGACCGCACCCCGGGTGTGGTCTCGCAGATGTCGTTCTGCTTGTAGCTGATGGTAATATTGTTATTGAATCGGGACCTGATCAGGGTTACGCCTTCAGGTTCAGCTGGGAACTGAGCCAGACACAGCTGGGCCAGAAGTAGCCATAGCAATGTCCAGAGCAACATCACGGTGCTGAAGGAAGTGACAGGTCGCGACCGGCATCGAGAGGTAGTTGTACTTACTGTGCTGTAAATTTAAATATCGCACCAGTGCACGCACCAAGCAGGGCCCAAACTATGTCGAGAGCGATGGTCAGATTGATGAATTTCCCGCATATACAAGCACATGAGGAAGATGCGGGATCTGAGCATTCCCGCAAGTGGTACAGCGCCGTGCATAGCCCATCATGATGGAATCCACGATGTCCGGTAGACAGATATGTCGGTGTCTGACAGTCTGTGATAGAACGACGATTGAAAACGTGTGAGGCAGAGAGATGCGCTGGGCTCTGTTGTTGGAACGAACATGGAGTGTCAGGGAACAGGCAAGATGTTAGAATACCGCCAAGAGCTCAGATGTGCTGGGGTTTGTGCCAAGATCCGAAATTGCCTCAGGAACAAACAACCTACCCATGCCCAATTCACCACCTCTACCTTCAACTACATATACCTCACCAGTCTGGTAGGTTATGTGCAGTGCAGATTTTGACCGCAAGAAGAGCAGAAAGTGTTTGCGGCTCCACCATAAACAACGACGACAGAAATCTCCGCCGATGCCAACCAGAGGACATGGTGCTACCGTCCGATATCCATCACGTCGTCGGACGCCAGTATGCTTCACATACCTCTTCGAAAGATGTCAGATATGGATTGTCCTGAGACGGGCATAATGTTGTTGGCATTTGTCGCCACTCCTATTCCTGGATACATGTGGTCTCTGTTTTGGGGGGAGCGCGAGGCTCTCTCCACGTCATCATATCTGGCCTCTGGCGCCATCGATCCATCTCTACAAACCAGAGTCTAACAAGAGAAAGCAGTGTGTTATTGCATGACCTGGAATAAGAGCTTCAGTGAAGACGGATGATGGCCAAGCGCGGCGGAGTGAAGCGTTCTTCATACCTACAGTACATGTACTGTACTGTACTGTACCTACGCAAAGAGGATGACATCTAGCGGGTAATGCTTGGCGCATGTCCAAAACTTGATTTGCAGCATAAAGCTGGATGTGTGAAGGAGATTCCCGATCGCCTCCACCATTTGCCATTTGGTAGATGATGTGCACAGTGTGGATGTATGATGATGATAATGATATGGTGCATGTTGATTGGATCCACACTACCTGCGCCACAGTCGTGCGGGAGTCCAGATCGGCTGGCAGGTAAGTGCTGAGCCATGATTTGGTACAACTGGGACCACTACTGTGCTACTACTACATTTTATGTGGGCACCGAGCCCTTCCAAGCTCCAGCACTGCGACATCACGCTGTGATGACGCCCACCACCATCGTCATTGTTGTCGGCCGCTGCATATACATTAGGCGCGACTTGTGCCCGCAATACACGTAACTTTCACGTTACCTCTACCAACACCATACGAATTATCAACAATCTTGACAAGTATCTCACTCCTCCCAAATCCCAGATCCCTACATCCACCAGCCATTATGGACGCAGCAGCAAACGCCGTCGGAAAGTTCCTGTAGGCAAATACGTGGCACACGGCGATTCGAACGCCTCATCTAACACCAAACAGTAGCAAGGCCGGCGACAAGGACACCACTGTCGAGCAGGAAGTGGCCCCAGCAGTCGAGCATGACACCATCACCAGGAAGCACGAGACCAAAGAACAGAAGGTTGTCGACAAGGAGAGGCATCAAGACCACTACCACACCACTGTACAGCCACTAGCCGACCGAGAGGTGCAAGACACGAAGCACGACCACGAGGAAGCGCCGACAGAATACCGCAAGATTGACAACGATGCCAAAAGAGACGATGTGAAAGCACAGGCTGCTGCCGACCGCGACCAATTCGAAGACTCAACCACAGAAGGCGTGACTCACGAGAAGACCACCAAGGAGGGTGACGTTGTCGGCGAGCAGGTCCACCACCACCTGCACGAGACCATCCAACCTGTCATTGAAAAGGGTAAGCAATGTCGAGTAAAGATCTTCACAACTCCATGCATGCGCTAATGTATCCTGCTCTTCCAGAAATCGTGAAGCCATCTGTAACCCACAAGACCATCCCCGTCAAGGAAGTCATCCAAGACCAATCGCAGAACCACGGCGTGACGAAGAAGGCGCCAATCTCTGTAGAGGAGTTTTCGCATCGTCTCGACGGCGAGAAGAAGACTGAGCACAAAGTTGCCGGCGATCTGCCGAGTGAGAAGTAGAATACAGAGATCTGAATGCTTCTTTTTAAGAAGCTTGTATTTTTAAAGATGCCAAGGCTCAGCTAGTACCTTACTAGCTACGGCGAGCAAGCTCTATCCTCTCTGAATGAAGATAAATAACGACTACCTTCTATAGTATCCGATTGAACGATAGATATTATAACTTCTTCACTTCTCTATAATCCCCGTATGTGAATACCTAAATGAGCCACCACCTTCAAATAGCAGGTAACATTCCTTGTAACTAGCAAATACCCAAACTTCGTGTATGTGCATGTTGTATACTAACTAGTACTAAGCATCGTGCTCGGGCCTAATAATTTGGTTCAAATAAAACGTGCTGTCTCGCTGCCAAGGTTGCGAGAAGTATAGCAGAGCCGCGTAGTATCTATACCTCATGTATATGTAAAGTAAGGTACGTGCAGGTATTCAACATTCCAGACCGTATATAGATGACAAAACCTGAATATAGCCCATAAGAGCACGGCTTGGCAAAACATACCGGGGCCTTCTCTGCCTGAATATAGATGCTACGTACTACGGACAAATAAGAACTGAGAACTGATCGCGACTCGCACCCATTGTCTTTTCCCTTCGAGCATACGCCGATGCGGAGTCTCCGGGGTTTACCTTAGATTGCCGGGTGGCGGAACGAGGTCTTGCGCTAGAGTGGCTATTCTGGGATACCTTGGCACAGCTTCTTCTAGACGTCACCGCCTCGGTCGCCTCCATCCCATAATGTAGGTACCGTACCTTAGGGTAGTATTGTGTCGCTGTCTAATCATCGATGTTGAACGCGGGCGAGTGAGATGGAGAGATGGAGATTACATTCTCAATCAATAGCGCTTGGAAAGTGATCGCATCGACTGCTTGCTAAGGACGAACACGTCCTGTGTGCCACAGGCTGCATTTACACTCCACGCTGGTCTTTGAAGAATACGAGGAGGAGTGTGTGATGGCTGAAGGGTGTTGCTATGTCGAGACTGCTTAACAAAGAGCTATGTCATGATATATGGCGACACGTCCTATACTGGCGTCTAAACATGGAATCTGTGTTGAACTCTATACATGATATATGGCGACACGTCCTATACTGGCGTCTAAAGATGGAATCTGTGTCGAACTCTATGCAGATGGCTTCGCACTTTCTTCCGGACCAGACCCTTTCTCTCGTATTCACATTCCATTAGATCGAAGGGCCTTGAGAGGAACATGTAGGCATATAAAGAGTGGTCTCATGGCCTCTCTGCATTCCTCCTTCATTATCATCATCCAACAACAACAAGAGCAATCAGGTACACTTACTCCAGCCAACAAGTCTACCCTCGACCACTTCTCTACCAACCCCATCAACCTCAACAATCTCCACACACCCCCAAAAATGCAATTCAGCACCACCATCCTCGCCTTCTTGGCCACCGCCAGCACCTCTCTCGCAACCCCAGTCCCCGAGCCAGCAGCAGACGTCAGCATGATGGCGGCAGCAGGCTCCACCTGGACGATCCAAAACTTCAAGCGAACCTGCACATCCGACGCCAAATCCTGCAACTACAGCTTCGCCATCAACACCAACGACGGCCAAGCTGCGACCAAATGCGCCTACCAAGTCAGCGGCAATCCCGCTGCGCGTGCTTCGTACAATTCTGTTGCGTGCGGGGATTTCCGTATTGGGAGCACTTGGTCCAACCAGTTTGGTGCTGGACAGGAGTTTCAGACGTTGAGTGTTGTGAGGAATAAGCAGTAAGTGGATTTGGATGTTGCTTTTGTTTGATGTAAGAGCAAAAATGCTGACTTGGAGTTTTTTTTTAGGATCATCTATCCTGCTTATAAGGATAGCCAGATTGTTAATGGCAAGACTGTGAAGCCAGACCAGAGCTACACTCCTCAGAGACTTCCATAGATTGTTGTTCGGTGGCATTGGTGGGGAGAGGTTTGGAAGATCAGGTGCAGAGGCCAGTGGACGATATAAAGATCAGGTAATGATGGATGACAGCATTGGGCTTGGCGCGAAGTATGGCAGTAGGTAGGATACAAGTACATGCAATCAGTATCCTTAATATGAATTCTGACATTGTGATACAGCGTTTCCTTGCTCATGACTATTGCGCAATGGCTGAAATGTCCAACTAAATGCATACATTAGTAACGGCGGGTGCTAAGTGATGGAGCTTTGATGTCCTTGCCTACAGCACTCTTGCTACAACCAGATGCTTGCGCTCATTAGTAACAGATAGAGATCAGGGACACCATAACATTAAGGTATAAACAACCTCCAACCAATCTCTCCTACCCCCAAAACACTCACCTAAGAAGAAGACCCAAACACTTTCACCCTATCCTCCACCGGAAGATAAGTCCTCTCCCTCTTCCTCACCAACCCATCCACAGGCTTCCCAAACACCAACTGAGATTTCAACTTCCACGTCTCAGGCAGCCCCCACTGCTTCCTCACCTCCTCCTCAAACTCCCTCATAAAATTAAAATGTTGTAAATTACACCCCAAACCCTCTAATTCCAACGCGGTCCATACAATAAACTGATGCATACCCGAAGAAGTGTCTCCCCACCCCGCAACCAACTCCCCACCAAACAGGGGATTCTTCACTGCGAGACCATCTAAAACTTCCTGATCCTCAAACCACAAAACCGTACCATACGCAGCTTGGAATCCCACGATCATTTTGGCAAGCATCTGATCATATGTCTCCGGGTGAAGGGCGTGAGAGACGCGATCGGCGATTTCCCAAAGCGTGTCGTGCTCGGTGTGGAGGAGGATAACGGCTCGTGCGCTTTGCACGTTGAAGGACGAGGGCGCGTGTTTGATTGCTGTGGAGACGATTTCGCGGATGCGAGAGTCTGGGATCGGGGAGGCTTTGGATAGTGAGTAGCAGGAAATGCGGGTTTCGATTGCGGCGAAGAGGGCTTGGGTGGATGTTGCTGCCATTTTTTATTTTTTTTGGCTAGCAGGCGAGCTGTGCTTGTGAAGGGGATGGGATGGTGGAGTGCGGTGTTTGGGGAGGGAGATAAGGTATGCTATGGACTGTAGGTACATGTATGTAGAACTTGCTTTGGAGCTACTGGAACGAGGGCGATGGCGCCATTTCTAGTGATGACGATCTTCACTACTCCGAGCTATTGCAGTTCGTTTGTCCTTATATACCTAAGTAGCGTCTGTACAGAATATCCTAATGTCTGATCGTGCAGCATTTCTAATCTATCTTCTTCTCCTCCCAAACCCTCTCAAACATACCGCCTAGTCGTATAGCATAAAAAGGATATCACGTTTCTCACACGCTTACAGATTCTCTACAGACGCATGACCGACCCCCCACGCCCGTATCCTTATACGTCCCAATCTGTACAGCTTCTTCATCGCAAAATTCTGCTAGCGAAATAGTCTTGTCCGATACTTCAGACTACGCAACTTCGACTCAGCACGGAAACTGCAATATGTATCTATTACTACGAGCACTTTGATTACTACTATTAACTAGGATAATCCCGAGATCATTAGTCGCAACAAAGACATCAAGCCGATAAGCATATCAAGTTACTTTTAGTATTAGCAAGTGAAAAGAGAGAGAGCTTTTATAAGTAGTTGTCGAGGAACGACCGGAGGAGACGATGCTACTAGATTCATCCCGCTAGCAAGATGTGCTGTCGCTGAGATAGTGAAAAGTATGACCGATATTCAAGTTCCTACGAGCATTGTGATAATGTATGTACTGTAGAAGAGAGAACAGACTAAAGCTGTGTCACTGGGACGATGCACGGATGTAGAAGGTGAGGTAGTGATACCTACCTATTCTAGTAGCTCATATCTGGTCGGATATCGCATTGCGCTGCTGCTGACTACTGCCACCCGATATCTAGGTAAGCTGTCAACAGCGTCATCATCGTCATCATCATCATCATCACCTTTCCTTCGTAGTTCACTACGCGGCTAAGCGCAAGACTCAACTCTCATACATCATTCTAGTTCTCTAGTTCTGACTCAATTTCTGTGATGAGAGAAGAAGTGGTCCCGACGTTGAGATGCTCCCCACCACCACCACCATAGAACTATTATAGTCGTCTGCTAGCACCGGCAATGGACGGCGTCTGTCCCCCGAAATGGTATAGAAGACTGTGATGAGGATGCTTCTGGGACTGTTTCGTCGTTATCCCAAGACCGAGCACGAGCAGCGTCAATTCCACTTTTATTTCGCGAGTTTCCAGGGCGATAGAACTAACTATATTGATTGCGATTACCAATACTCAAACGGGGGAAGAGCATGAGACCGAGGTTAGTCGTGAGAGGATCCATTGGTGCCAGCACTGCACTGCACTGCAGTAAGGTAGGTTAGGTAGGTAGGTAGGTAGGTAGGCTTTTTTGGTTCCTCCGGAGTAGATAAGGGGACCATACATAGTGGATATGCTGATTCGTAAACAGTCGTTGGTCCCGATGGAATTGAAGTTTATGCGGCTGCACTGCACGCAATATAGCGACGCCCGGCGCTGCGAGAAGTCAATAGGGTGGATACATATATGCATCAGGTAGGTATAGAAGGGTACCCATATATATATATATGCCAACCTTTCAGTCAAGCCTTTTCATCAAAAAGTCTTGTTTCCTCTTGGCTACCTTATTCTACGCAATCACGCGACGTTTCACCGACAAGACAGACTGCCAAGAATGCCTCCTCTCATCCCTCGTGGCAAACGCTTGGAACTCATCCAGACTTTGCTGATTGCACTTCCGTCGTTTGTCCTCTTTGGTTACAACCAGTCTGGACTAGGCGGCTTGCTTTCTATCGAGAGCTGGGTGGACACTTTTCCCGAAATTGATACTATTCATACTACGGGAGCGCAGAAGGCGACGAATAGTACGGTTCAGGTGAGTGACGATAATGATAATGATGATAACCTATGAAAAAGCGTTGTTAATTTAAAAATTTAAAAATCTCAGGGCACAATCGTAGCAACATGCACTCTAGGCGCCCTCTTCGGAGCGCTCGCCTGCGCGTCCATCGGCGACATTCTCGGGCGCCGAAAGACAGTATTGCTCGCCGCTTCACTCACCTTCATCGGCGAGGTCCTCGAGTGCAGCAGTTTTGGGCTGGCACAGTTCACTGTTGGACGGTTGATCCTGGGCCTGGGCGTGGGTGCTCTGAGCACGACGGTGCCGGTATGGCAGTCCGAGTGTTCGACGGCGAAGAATCGCGGGCAGCATGTGGTTATTGACGGTTTGTTCATTACTGTGGGCTATTTCCTCCAGGCGTGGATTAATCTGGCCTTCTTCGAGATCAAGACGGGGAGCTTGTCGTGGCGGATGCCTTTGGTGATTCCGGCTGTTATCAGTCTGGTGTTGATGGCTTCTGTATACCTGGTTCCCGAGTCTCCACGCTGGCTTGCCAAAGTAGGCAGGATAGATGAAGCTCGAAGCAATCTTTCTGCGTTGCGAGACAAGCCCCTCGACAGCTTTGAGGTTGCGCGTGAAATGGGAGACATTGAGCTCACTCTGGAGGCGACGAAGAGCGCCGCTCGGAAGCGAGATCTCTTCAAGATGGGCGACGACAAGGTGTTCTACCGCTTCATGCTCTGCCTGCTCATCCAGTTCTTCCAGCAATGGTGTGGTTCGAATCTCATCAGCTCCTACAGCACCACGATTTTCCAGCAAGGCCTCGGTTTGGACGCAGAAACCGCTCGTATCCTTTCCGGCGCTTGTCTGACCTGGAAGTTCCTGAGCTCCTTCGTGGCCTTTTTCACCATCGATCGTTTTGGACGCCGCAAGCTCTTCATTTTCAGCGGCTTCGGCATGTCGATGTGCATGACGGCACTGGCAATCACGGACAGTTTTCCCACTGCGAACAAGTCGGCTCAGATTGGTTCTGTGTTCTTCGTCTTCTTGTTCAATTTCTTCGTTAGTTGCCCCCAGTCTTGAATCGGATCGATATATACCTTATATCGGACTTACATGCTGACTTATACCCTCGTTCCCTCCAGGTTCCAATCGGCTTCCTTGGATGCAACTACCTCTATGTCACAGAAGTCGCGCCCACGCGTCTACGAATGCCAATGACATCCTTCTCCACCGCGAACCATTGGTGAGTTTCCCATCGCTCCGAGAGGGAGAGAGAGAGAGAGGGAGAGAGAGAGAGAGAGGCATCTCCAAGAAAACATCTACTAACCCCAAACCCCGTCCCAGGCTCTGGAACTTCGCCGTCTTGATGATCACACCCGTCGCCATCGAAAGCATCGGCTACCAATACTACATCCTCTACGCCGTCCTCGGAGCATGCATCCCCATGCTAGTCTACTTCATGTATCCGGAAACCATGGGCCGCAGTCTCGAGCAAATGAACCAATTATTCCAAGATCACGACTCCATCGCTGCCATCGTGAAGGCTTCACTCCGGCAACCCGATCCAGAGGTGGAGCGGTTGGCTGAGGCGGCTGCACGGAAGGAGTATGATAGTTTGGAATATGGAAGCGAGGTGCAGATTGAGAAGGGGGTATAAAGGTGATTTTTTTTTCGTCAATAAGGTACTTGTAGAGTGATTGGGATAGTTTCACGGAATAGAGACGACAGTGACGATTGTTTTTTTGGGCTTTACCTTGCTCGCGAGTGAGGCTTCATGTCTTCTTGATGGCACGCCAAGCAGGTCTGTATATAGAGACCAGAGAGTCAGACTTGACTACACTACCCAGATAAAGGTCAGAAACTACCTACCAAAGCAGAATCTAACAGTCATAAACCTCATTATTCTCCTATATCTATCCCATTTGCCCCCCCCCCCCC
>KZ105634.1:19667-34970 GCA_000504405.2 Mycosphaerella sp. Ston1
CCCCCCCCCCCCAGCTATTCAAGCTACCTCCTTACCTTATATGTATATATACATCCTCAACAACCACCCACCCCTCTCCAATCTCAAGAAAACATCTTACTCAAATCGAAATCTCGCAGGACAACCACCACCCCTCAAATCTCCCATCTGTCGAATCTGACTCTGACTCTCCACATATCTCCGGAGTTTCACCTCCAATTGATGATGGTCAGGCATAGAAGAAGACTTTCTGCTATGCCCTGAAGAAGAAGAAGAATTTTTTGCTGCGTCGAAGCTGTGGAGTTTGCTACTGCTGAGAGAATGAGCTCGTTGTCGAGGACTTGAGGAGGTTGTGGTGGTGCTGAGTTTTGGGTGGGGTGGTGATGATGATGATGTGCGAGGAGGCTTTTGGGTTAAAATTGGCGTCGGGTGGAGAGGAGGGTCGGGCTTGATTGTGAGTATGCTGCTGCTACTACTGCTGGAGGAGGAGGAGGAGGTCCTGGAAGTTGTGGGAAAAGATGGTTGGCTGTTTATTCGAGGAAGGACTTCTGAGTCGCCGGTCGTGGCGCGGCTGTATATGCTGGATACTGATTGGGGTCTTTTTGCTGTTATGGCCGAGTTCTCGAGGAAGAGTACAGGGTCGGGAGGTTGTAGCATGCACAGAGTGTCGTCGCTGCGGGCAGGGCGGACTGGTATCGGACGGGAGAAGGGCGGAGGTGGATAGATCGCTTTGTGCATGACGGCCGTCGCTCTGATTGCGTCTGGAAGATATGCAGGTAATGGCGGCAGTGGGGAAGCTGGGGGTTGACATAGTGGTAGGCTGGTATGGGAGCGAATGGAGGAGACTGAGGGTCTGGGATATAGCAGTGATGCAGGCGCTGACGATCTGCTGGTGTGGATGTCGAGTCCTTGTGAGGGCAGCCACAGCTTGGAGCTGGCTGATATGGAATCACCGCCTTTCCAGGGAGTGACTGTCGCTTGTGATGCCATTGAGACTGATGATCGGCATTTGAAAGACATTTCCGATGGCTTTGCTCGAAGCGTTTTGCGCTTGTGTAGTAGATGGAGTGGCAGTAGCATGTCTTCTGGCACTACACCAAGTATATAGCACCGATTCGCGTCTGTCACATGACGGCGTAGGATGCACAGCATGATCGTATCGAGTCTATCAATCGTCAGCATGGGGACACACGAGATGACCAGTGCGATTACTCACACTCCAACAAGACCGGCAACAATCGTAGTTCTGTCAAGGATACAAGTGTTTCCTTGATCAAGTGCTGCAGCCGTGGTGCTAGACGAACACAGCGGCTGTCGCGCGGCGGTGAACGTGATGCAAAGGCCACTGGTCACCGTCCATATCGTCACAAGTATAGGCAAAGTATTTGCAGCCAGCGACTGGTACGCATCAACTCTTTCATGTTGGACCATGCTACGGGCGTTGGTGCGCAGCTGCGTCGCAACATTTTGCACTGTTAAGTAGAGTAGGGATAGGATGCTCTACAACTCAAGAGTCAGACTTGTTGTATTCGTGTGATAGCAACAAACAGCGTACGGCTACCAGATACATCACTCCGGAGGGGATGTTCTGAAATTTCATGGCCCCCACGACCAGCATGTAAATCGTGCTCGCAGCGACATACACAGCGACCCAGAGCAGGACGTTCTGGCAGACGACTATGGCTGCTTGCCCAATCCTAGGTGTTCGTGATTGTCGTCGGCGCGGCGTCTGAAGTTCGTACATCTCTTTCACACCCATGTTGTCGTGATTACTGCTCTTATGGCGATCAAAGGACGCGGTAGTCTGGCTTGTATCCACGAGGTGCGTTGCTGGGGTTGTAGCTGTCTGGGAGATATCGTTGCCCCTTAGCTACAGTACTATCGCTGAGCAGGCTGGGAGGCTGTTGGCAGGTCCGGCACGCTGCACACCACATGGTCTCGTCGGCCAGCCATCGCGTGAGGTAGTAAGAGTACTGATAGGCGATAAGGTGGAAGTGCTTGCATTGAGTGCATTCCAGAATGCGCGCAACGCGACTTGTGGAATGTATCGTTCCCGCCACCAGCTTGTAATGCTTCGATACATGGCCGAGCATGAGAACTCATACGCTCCCTTCGCATCGGAGTGTCTGGTGTCTGTTCGTATGCGTATCCGTAGAGTAGTAGTATATTGCTATTGGAGCTGAACGAATATTCAAGAGGACCATTACAACTCGTGTCAGTGCCGACAGGCTATTCCCATCTTCGACGGAAGCACACTCTGCAGCGCTCTGAGATGTTTTGTAATGTGCCTGCGTCTGGCAACTCTGGTTGATATACATAGGGTGATGTTTCTATTCACTTGTCCAGTCTCGCCTGTGTGAAAAGGAGAAGATACAGTAGAACCAAGTAGTTCTATGTTGGGCCCAATGGTCCATTTGGAGAAGTTGTAGCAATTTGGTACTAGAACAAGTTGTAGTATTTCTAGGACCAAGGTATGTATATCTACCTAAGGTATAGTAGTTCTACCATCGACGTCGTCGTCGTCGTCGTCGTCGCCGTTGGCCCCTCGGTAGTTCTATGGCTTGGCAGCGGTTCGACCCGCGTCCAACATCCTGGTTATTAGTTCTCCCACTCGTTGTCCTTCGCGACATGCACTCCACAACAGACACTACATGTACCTGGTCAGTAGTCATCAACATGAGAATATGGCTCGAGTTTCACCAACTGCATGTGGCTGCTTGTGCGTCACGAGTAGAACTATTCGTTCGTACCATTCATTCACTCTCCATCCGTTCACTCTCCATCCAGACTCTCGACAACCGCCTTGAAAACAGACCTCCTTAGTTCTCTCTCAGCCGGTCACTCAACCGATAGATTCAAAAGGAGAACCCGCATCGCGACCATCTTCACAACCTCGTGAGCCTTGTTCTACTTCTTGAGCTGCGGTAATCGAGGCGGAGCGGTCAAGCTTACATCGTTGACTGCATGTGTCTCAGCCAGTAGGACGCATATAGAACTCCTTCTAGACAGAGAGAGGGAGAGAGTCCATCGCCGTTTGCTCCCACTGCCTCAACACTCTGCTACACCTCTCCAACAGCATCATCAAACACGCAGATCGAACAGACAGACAGACAGACCGACCGACCGACCGACCGACAGCACGATGCGCATACCACAGACCAAGCTCCAGCGGATCAAGGCTGGCATCCACCTTGTCCAGAGCCTTGTTGTCTTCATTGCAGGGTGCTTGACCCTCGCTGTCATGACCAAGTCCGGTCGCGATGCTGGACAAACCAGCTTTTACTTCGCTCTGGTATGATGGGCGTAGTCCACTTGCATTTGAGCCTATCTGATAAGAGACACAGTGCTTCTTCACAATCCCAGCCATCATTTACCAGGTCATGGTACCAATGTGGTCCCGTGCATGGCGGCTCAACAACGTCTGGGCTTTTGCCACGATCGACATCCTCTTCGCTCTCCTCTGGTTTGCAGCCTCGATCGCTGTCGCTGTGTGGAACGCAGATGGAATCAGGAAAGGGAAGAAGACAACCGAGTCGAGCACGACAACGAAGCGAGCGGATACTGTGATAAAGGATGGCACATGCAAATCGTTCGCTTTTGGCAGCGTTAGCAAGTGCAACGTTAGCAAGGCTACAGTGGGCCTCGGCATTATCATCTTCCTGATGTTCGTGGTCACGGCTGCCATTGCGGTACATGCTATCAAGCAGTACAGAAAGACGGGTATTGTTCCGAATGCAAACTTCAGAAGGAATCAGCAGGACAATGGCGTAGAGGAAGTTGTCGTGACGGACAAGGCGGCTGATCCGTGGTCTACAGACACGGCTGATATGAATACCAACAATGATACATCAGACAGCTTTGCGTATGGATCGACGATCGAGACAGCTGACCACGAAGGCCTACTCGGAGCAGGACATCGAAGAGCTGAATCGGACACGTACTCGCATACTGATGCAGAGGGTATGACGCATCCGGGGAGGAGAACGAGCTACCACTCCCCGACACAGACGGCATATGCGCCTGCAGCATACGACGAGACTTTGGCGCCGTCTGCTTTGAGTCCTGGCTACGACCCCAGGGGACCCAATGCGCATCTACAATTTCCCGAAGCGAACTATAACGTGTTGCGATAAGTGAGAGGCAGGATACGAGACGCACGAATGTATGAATGAGTCCATGGCTGCCACCTTGACTTTGTTTCTTTTCTGTTGTTAGATACTGCATAGGGACGGACATATGCGCTTCTCTGCTGACAAGACTATTGAAAAGATGGATGTAAGAAGAGAATAGAGTGCGAGGACGAGAGGTCCCCCGGGCGCGATTCCTTATGTACCTTACAACGATTGAACAGAAGTCACTACATGTGAACTCCTAGAGTCCTACTCCTGAGTCCTGCCGTCGCCGCGTACAGTCTGTTACAGATGATATCATGTAGAACTAAGGTCTTACCGTCTTAGGTAGTTCTAAGCTTGCTGTGGAAAGCGGCTTTCCTAATTCGTAATTCCGCTGAGCAAGAAACTTGACCACCCCGGTCCACCCGCCGTCGACCGGGAGGACTACAACAACGAATATCATCGCCGACACGAATAATGGAGTACGACACGAAAGTCCGTAAGTAGTTGTATATACCGCTTCCCCAAAGCAAACTGTCGCTGACCAAGTCTCAGCACAATCTGGCACGGGCGATCCCAACTCCTTTGCCTTCATTTCTGCAAGAGAACGATGGCCCGTGATTCTGGTTCGAAAGCGAGCTCACGACCAGCATTTTGACCTCAACTGACACCTCTTCCCAGACGGGCGCTATCGACGACGTTCACAAGGCCGTTTCGAAAGAGACCAGCGCGGAAAAGATCGAGGAAGGGAAGAAGATCACGAACGAAATTGCGGCTATCAAATATGAGCTTCAGCACAACCGGCCCTTGACGTGAGGCTCTCTCTGAACAGCCAGCCAGTCAAATTGATAGAAAGCTGACCGAACCGCCCTCAGACCCCTTCCTGACGACGGCAGCGCAGATATCGCAGCCTACAACGAAGAACTCGAGCAGCGCGGCAACCCGAGGTGGCACAATGTTGCTTGGCTGTACGCCGAGTGCTACCTCTACCGCCGCATGGCGACTCTATTTGCTCTATCGACCCATTGGAAGCGATATGACGTCTTCTCCAAACAAAAGATGTCCACTTTTCGTTCCTCCAGGCCAGCAGTGTTGGAGCTTGCAGCGCGGTACAACGACCTCACGCGGCACTTGGAATCGAACAAATCCGCGCTCGGGTCTGCGTCTGAGGAAGAGCGATTTCAAGCAGAGAAGATACTCTTTGTGGAAATGTCTGAAATCTGCTTGTGGGGTAATGCTACTGATCTGAGTCTCTTGACAAATCTGAGCTATGAGGATATTCAGAAGCTGCAAGGTTCCCACGCACGTAAAGCAAATGAGGACAAGATCTTAGTCAATGACTTCGACAAGGCATTTGAGACGCTGCAGAAAGCGCAAAAGGCCGGAGTCACCGAGAGGAGAGTCGACATTGTGCTTGACAACGCCGGCTTCGAGCTCTTCGTCGATCTCGTCTTGACCGGATACTTGCTCCAATCGGGACTCGCAACACACGTCGTCCTTCACCCCAAGAACATTCCCTGGTTTGTATCCGATGTAGTCCCCCAAGATTTTGCAGATTTGCTTTCCGTCCTGCTGAACGCAAAGCAATTCTACGAAACTCCATCTGAAGATGATATCGCCACCGGCAAGACCCCACAGCCTCTTTCCCCCCAAGAAGCCTCGGATCTCCAAGCTCTCTGCACAAACTGGTCAACTCTCTACGCAGAAGGCCAGATTGTGCTTCGACCCAATGCGTTCTGGACAGAAGGTGGTTCATACTGGCGTCTCCCCAAGACCGCTCCAACGCTATATGCAGACCTCCAGCAGTCCGAATTGGTCATCTTCAAAGGTGATCTCAATTATCGCAAATTGACTGCCGATGGAATGTGGGATTCTACCACGCCCTTTAGCGAGGCAATTGGTCCTCTTGGGGCCGGGAGTGGAATGAGGATTTTGGCGCTGAGAACCTGCAAAGCTGATGTGGTGGTTGGCTTGCCTCAAGGAAAGGATGAGGAGTTGCGAAAATTGCAGGATGGTGGTGAGGATGGGGAGAAGAGGAAGTGGGCTTGGAGTGGCAAGTGGGCTGTGGTCAGCTTTTGGGATGGTAAGGTATGAGCCATGTCCCATTCACGTGCACAGACGTCGAAGTATTGAGCATAGTATAGATGAGAACAGACAACAATTCGACTTCTACCGAACAGATCTATTCACATAAACAACCAAATCCACAAAAGCTATTCCTCATTCTTCTACACATATATCATATCATATCATTCCTCACCCGAACAACTCTAATTCACCAAACAAATTCTATATCTCGGCTTCCCCGCCTCAAAGTCCTGAATAGCCTGATTAGCCTCCTTCATAGGCCTCTGATTAATCCACGCCTGAACCTTCTTCTCCGCAGCAAGTTGCAACATCTCCTCAATTTCATGCGGAGCACCAATCAAACTTCCTCCCATGGTAGCCCGCTTCATAACAAGCGCCGCAGCACTGAAATTCGGCAGAGGATTCTCTGGAATACCGAGCTGGATGTATCGACCTTGGAAGGCTAAGAGAGAGAGATAACCTTCGAGCGGCATTTTGGGTGAGGAGACGGAGCTGATGATGAGGTCGAGGGAGTTGGCGTGTTGCTTTTCCCAGCCTTCTTCGCCCGTAGCGATGAAGTCGTCGGCGCCGAGTTTGCGCGCGTCGGCTTCTTTGCTGCGACCGCGGGAAATCGCGACGACTTTGTCTGCGCCGAGAGCTTTGGCCCAGAGGAGACCGAAGTGGCCGAGACCTGGGAGGGGGGAAAATGATATGGTTAGTATTTTGGGGATATGTTATGTGAATGATTTTGTTTGGTTTTGATGAGATCGTGGGACTTACCACCGATACCGACTACACCGACTCTCTTTCCAGGTCCACATCCGTTCTGCTTGAGCGGACTGTACGTCGTTACACCTCCGCAAAGCATCGGCGCAGCCATCTCGCTTGGAATGGCGTCTGGAATATGGAAGACGAAATGGGAGTTTCCTCTCCAGTATTTCGCGTAGCCGCCCTGAGCCGTGTCACCGTTCTGGTACTTTGCACCATACGTCTGCACAAAATCGTTTGTGCAGTGGTTCTCAATGCCGTCCGAGCATTGCTCACAGTCAGGCTTCAAGCAAGACTTGCATTGCGCGCCAACGCCAATGCGGTCGCCCTCTTTGATGGGCTTGCCAGAGGCTGTCTTTGCATTCTTGCCAACACGGATGGCCTTGCCGACGATCTAAGCCAGGCATAGTCAGCATGCTGGTCAGGTCCGCGAGCAGGGTGTAGAAAGACATACCTCGTGTCCAACCACAGCAGGATAGGGTGTTTGGCCCCAGCCTGAACGCAGAGTGTGAAGATCTGAGCCGCAGACACCGCAGTGACTGATCTCGATATCGACGTCAGTCTCCTCCCAGGTCTTGGCTTTGTAGGTCTGCCATTTCATGTTGCCGTTGGCCGAGTCTTCGTCAAGGCCGCACCAGCCTTCGAACTTGGTTTCGCCGGCCATGTTAGGAAATTCAGGATGATCGTGGATGATGCTGCGCTAGTGAGGAGGGATGGTGATGGTCGCATTGATCAATTAGTGTGCGAGATGCTAGAATATGTAGTGACGAGGCAGTTGAGAGTACAGGAGCTTTTTCCTCTGGCAGCTATTGGGACATGACGTCGAAATTAGTACCAATGACATCGTCTCTGCCCTGGAAAAAAGGAGCTCTAGAGACACAAGAAGCCATATCCACAGTGTCCTCAACGAACTCAACGGTTGGTAGAGCGTCAAAGTATCTGTCATTTGCCACGTGGTGACGTTGGCCGACGCTGTCGCGGTAGCTACCGGCGGGTTGTGATAACCGCTCAGCCGGCCAGTGAAGATGTGATGAAAGGGTTGCCAAGTCTTACTGACCAATATATGTCTGTGGCGTGTGCAATGTATGAGTGCTCCAGGCCGCTTGTGTAGGTGCCCGTGTGGAATTTTTGGAAAGTCAGCTAATTCCTCTCGGGCGAGCTATTAAGCAAATTATCACTTGCTGCTTGTCATTAATTGCCATGCTACTTACAAAGAGTGACGCTTTGCTGAGAAACACCCATTACTCCACGCTAATACAACAGTCTCAGCTCAGGAGAGCACCTTCCTGGGCAGCCGCGTCCACCGACCATACTTAGCAGTGCAATGCCAGAGTCATGTCGCTACCGCTACTTCCACGGCTTAGCCTCCATTCCATCTGGCGGAGAGGTTTCGACTGGACCTTTGGACACTTCGTCCCAATTAGTGGACAGAGCAGTGCCGTTGGATTCTGTGTAGGACTTCATCATGGCACGCTGCATTTCTGGACTCGCTCCCTTGAAGAGCTTCTTAAAGAAGTGATTGGCTTCATCTCCTCCCTCGTAATCATCGTCGTCTTCGGCCGCGCCAGGCTTGCCGCTGGATGGCATTGCTTCCTTGGCGACCTTGTCCCAGTCTTTTGGGCCCTTCTTCGAAGAGGTGGGATACGCTGGTCCGCGGTTAGGCTCCGATAAGACGGCACGCTTGACAGTATCGTCAGTCTGAGACTCCGAGCCAGCAACACTGTCAACCTTCTTAGAGTCCGAAAACGGTTCGTCGCTCTCCAGCTTGTGCCACTTTTGACCGGGTTGTGCCTTGACAAGGGTGACTTCCACCTTGCTAGGCAGAACGCGAGTGATGCACCTATCTGAGTGGACAGGTCCAAAGAGGGGCTCGATGTGTAGATCGTAGTTGGAGTCAACGCCCGTTGGGAAGGATATGCTGAACGAGCGCTCGGCAATGTCAACAACGCACTTGTCCTCGGGGACTCCCTTCGCCATGAGTGTGAAGTAGACGTTCTCGGTGTTCTGATACCAGTCGTACCGGATCTTATCCGCTGGAGTCCGCTCTACTGCTGTGGGTAGCACGGCGGCTGTAGTAGATTTAGACGTGGTCGTGGTGGCTGGCTGGCTTGGTCTCTCGGTCACAGTTACTTTTCGCTTCTCGTCGTCTTGCTCAAGCTTTGCAAGGTCCATCTTCGTCTTGTTGATCCACATGTCGGATTGCTTGTGCTTGTCGTCACGCTGCTTGACCAGTTTTAGTATAAATTCCGCGTCGCCAAGCCGACCGAGCTTGTAGAGTGCTACACCACGACGGAACTGAGCTTCTGTGATGGCCTCCTTCTTCGCCCGAGACATTCCGTTAAGTACCGCCGATTCAGCATCTGCAAGAGATTCCTCGAGGTGGCCTGCTCTCTGATTCGCAACCGATCGCTGGGTGTAAAACTCGGGTGAAGTAGGTGATTCTTTGATCGCGTCCGTGTACTCCTTAATGGCCTCTTCGTAATTGCCAGCCTCCAGAGCCTTCTTGCCACGAGCAGCTTGAGCAGCCATTCTGTAACAATCCGGGCCAGCCTACACTATAGTCCTTCCTGCAATTTGCCAACAGTTCTCGGGTAGATGGACGCCCGATACAGCCTGGTCCTCTCCGGAGTCTGTAAGAAGGATCGGAGTACTCTCCCAATGCTCAGCAGCAAGTACTGAATTCGAGTGTGATGGACCTCAAGGCGTTCTCGTTGCCTTCTCGCGTTTGTGACTGCGGCAATCCGAGAGTTATATTGGTATGAAGTGGTCACCAGCCAATGCTCCTAGACTGAGATGGCTGCTGTGAACTGTATCGCCAGGGATTGATGGATGTAGGTGATTTAGAGATGGGTTTGCCTGAAAAGTGTTGTTGTTTGTTGAGTGCATTCATGGGGAAACTAAGGTAGTATAACATGTTTAAGGTAATGTGATGTTCTAGAAGATGCATTGCGGTTCGGCCCCATCCCTGGTGATTCTAGAACTAACTATCTTTGTTCTAGCGCTTTCTGGGCTGGTGCCTAAGGCTGCACTTCAATTCACTTGGTCTACCATATCCGAGATCCGAGATCCAAACACTTCGTCCTCGACCCCATCACCACCGCTATAGGTGGCACGATCGAAGCCTATCAATATGTCTCGCATGTCAGTACGGACTTTCTTGGTCACAGCGAAGCGCAATCTGCAACAAGCAATCAAAGACCAGACTCCAACATCCTTCATCATCGGCAACGAGTCTGCCGACCTCGACTCCATCACGTGTGCTCTGGTATATGGCTACATACAATCAAGTAAAGTCGAGTCCAAACGGACCGGAAAACTGTACATTCCTGTTACGAACCTCTCAGCCTCCGATCTTGCTTTACGGCCGGAACTGTCTGCATTACTCAAACACGCCGATATCAGCCCATCAGAATTGATCACCTTGGACGACTTGGGATCACACCCATTCCCAGCAGACAAGACAGACTGGACTCTGGTAGATCACAATGGCCTGCAAGGAAAGCTGGGCGAGCTCTACCGCGATCGTGTTCATGGCGTGCTCGACCACCATGACGACGAACATCTTGTGCCCAACAACGCCTCTCCTCGAATCATCGCCAAATGCGCAAGCTGCAGTAGCCTGGTCACAAACCACCTGCGCGACGCATGGCAGGATCTTGGCTCAATGGTATCGTCTAGGATCGGCTCAGCACAAGAAGATGGCAGACTTGTAGACGATTTCCCATATGCTTCGACCTGGGATGCTCAAGTAGCGAAACTCGCTCTTGGAGCAATTCTGATCGATAGCATCAACATGAAAGCCGAGCACAAGATAACCGATCACGACAAAAAAGCTGTGCGGTTTCTCGAGGCGAAGATTGATATCTCGCACAAGTACGGCAAAGATTACGATCGTGATAGATTCTTCAACGAAATCAACGACGCGAAGTCGAACATCGATGGTCTGTCACTGAGAGATATCATGCGCAAGGACTACAAGCAATGGCAGGAGGGAGATTTGGCGCTTGGAATCAGCAGTGTCGTGCAATCTATCCAGTATCTGAGGGAGCGAGACGAGGATTTGACAGAGATCGTCGAAAAGTGGGCGGGAGAGAAATCATTGAACCTGTTTGCAATCATGACAGCACATAATGGCGACAACGGCTTTCGTCGAGAGCTCTTACTTTACGCGTTCGATGACAAGGGCAAGCATGCCGCTGATAGATTTGTCCAAAATGGCGGAGGAGAGCTGCAATTAGAGGACGCAGAAGAAGGTGGTGGCGATGCGTCCCGAAAAGGCATGTTCGCATTTGAGCACTTTTGGAACCAGAACAACCTTGAGGCGAGCAGGAAGAGAGTGGGGCCATTATTGCGGGAGAACATGCGGTAGACAAAACATCATCTATAATGCGCTGTCGAAGTGAAGAAATTTCGTAATCTTGATTTCGGATCTATACAGGACCCTTCTGAGATATATCGCCTACTTGAGGTATGCTACACCAAACGTGTATCCGTCTGAGACTCTGTTAAAGTCCGTATACTTTCCTTGAAACCACGCTTGCCCCACAAGCCACCAGTTTGGCCCGTAAGAGAAATCAATCCCAGTGACGACTGCAGTGCAATTGTTGTTGCCATCGTTCTCGAGAGCAAACTGAGAAGGATGAATATTGAACGTCTTGCCGCCTACCTGGAACCCGACTTCCGGAGGCTTGTCGCAAGGATAGTAGCCATAGACAATAGCGCTACAGCCGGCTTCATGCTGCTCGACGATCTGAATGTTGAGAGCCTTGAACAGTGCGCGAGCGACAGCGGTTGGCAGGACGATCTGCATCAGGCATGTCAGTCAGAAGAGCGCGTGCATTTGTGTAAAAGGAGATCAGGCATTACATTGATGGTGCCGGAGTCAAAGTATATTTCTTTGCCGCTTGCGATGACCTCTGTGCCATGGACGACGAGTTTCCCTGATGTCGCCCAGTCTGGACCAGCGGGCGCAGTAGATAGCTCCCCTTCGAAAAGACCATGGTCAGGGGCACCTAAAGCCATCGTGCCAGTCTTATCAAAGCCAAACGCTAGCCCGAGGCGACATGGCTCTATGACCTTCTGATGACAAAGCGAGTTGAGATATGTCGAATTGCTGTTGGCCATGTTTGCGGCGGGGTCTAGAGTGAGACCAATCAGGCCATCGTGCTTGAATTTGGTATACTTGCCAGGTGACTCAGGCATCGCTTTGGTGGCACCTAGACTCTGTCCCATCACCTTCAACCCCGCGTAAGTGACAGTGTCTTGGTAAGCGTGATAGGATACAGCTGCGGTGCCACATCCGTTTTCTTCCATCGTACTATATGTGTACACGCCCTCTTGGCCCACATCGACGGAGGCGGGGCCGGGTTTGTACAAGCGCGGATTGACAGTTATGTAGTCTGATCCAGTATCCAGAATCATGGAAAGTCCTTTGCTGTCGCCAATGTCGAATGATCCGTACCAGAAGCCTACATCCTCTGTAACTCTTGTATTGGATCTTGGATAATTGTATTTACCAAGAGCCCGAGCAGCGAGCTCCTCTTTACTCGCCTTGCCATGTCCTTGGAATACTGGATTGGAGATGGCGTTTGTCGCTATAGGTCCAGTGACTGCAATCGCCAAGGCAATGTATCGTAGGACAGCCATTTGGCCAAGGAAGTTTCAAGTAGGAAGAGGAACAGGAAGGGTTGAGCTGCAACTTTTATAGACAGCTGAAGTCCGAAGGTCTCCTGGGATAGTACCGTAAGTTTTGGACAGTTCCAGTGAGACAAAATACCTAACTTAGGATAGTGGTCTGATGGTAGAGTACGACACCCTGGAAGTGTGAATGCTCTTTGCCAGGAACAATGTGGATCAGGCGCAACGAGTACGACAAGCGCAGATCCAGAGGTCGGCTGGCGGCAGAGGGCCTGGCAAGGCTGTAGTTACTCTTTCTGCAAAGAAACTCCAGTTGACCTTTCGGGAGCCCGCCACAACTATGCGAATGAGAACCGGCAGAATCTCCCCAGACTTGACCATAGCCCTAGGGCATCTTGCTGTTGTTATTCCGGATCCATGGTACTTGTATGCGTGCGACTGCTCCGCAGATTTACAGCCCTGTGTGGTATCACTTCGGTAAATAATGCAGCGTGTCAATAGCACATTACGTGTACCTATACGCGCGACTCTCCAGACTCGAAAGTACTTGGTCGAGAAACGAGCAACTGCCGGGCTCAAAAGTCAGATTTGAAAATTTGCCCGTATGCCTCGTGTTGCTTCGTACCTATTACTTTCGCTAAATGTGAGCTCGTTCTCACCAGCATCCGTCCTCTCAGGCACTTTCCATCGTAACCAAGGCAGAAGACCATTGCCTCACACGCAAAGGTTGCAGGAAACACGCCTCGGAACGAGTCCTGGATGAGCGCCAGGACCAATACGGATGCAGGTCCAAGCGACGACGTGGATATGCAGGCCGTGTGGGGGACTTCAGATAAGCGGCGCGCCAAATGATGTATCATCGTCTCAGTCCATCCTCAAAGCGGTATTTGCACTTTGTGACAGCGCTCCATTCTAGAAATAACTCATTACCACTTCATCCTGTTGGTTGAAGGACCGTACGCACAAGGAAAGCGGGGGGTGAAAGAACAGTCGTTTGATCGGGCGATAGGCCAGCATGCTGCTTGAGAAGGGACGCCGCTGAGTCCTGTCATCCCAAAGGTGTCTGCCGGAAGAATTGATCCCACCCTTCACACGTTTGAGGGTTCCCCTGGAGAGCCAGGAAAGGCGTTCTCCATCGAGCACGCGTTGGGCGAGAATATGTCTGCAATAATTTAGTGGTACGTTGATGTGGTCTCCGGCTGCATTTCAATCGCAGACGCAGCCCGAAGTTTCGCGAGCTGTAAACGAGCAGATCTGGGATACAGCCACTCTTCACTGGAAAGAGCAGCACAGCATCTCCGTCTCTTATCCTCAGATCACCCATACCTCTTGATTACACTGATATCGCACAGCGTCCAGTAGAGAAGAATGTACATTGCTGAGCAAGGCTATTGTAGCATATCAGAGCGCGCCAACTGCGACAAGGTACTCCTCTGTTTTCACACTTCCCGCGGTTGCTTCAAATCGGCGTCCAGCTTCTGCTCTGCAGCCCTCTCATCTTCTATCCTGTTTACATCTCATGTATCGTCACGTCGTCCATCACGCCAGCTCTGGATACATAGTTTCCTTGAGGCTGATGCCGAGCTCTTCCCGGATGCCATTGAGTTCCTGAATGTACTCGTCGTACTGACCCTTGTTCTCCACCTTTGCCTTGATTCCTATCAAAACCGTTAGTCCTCATTTGCCCTTCGCTGTGCTCTTCTCGCAGAAGGTGCGCGTACCCTCAAATATTCTCACAGCGGTTGGGAAATCATTGACCCTCCGTGCCGCTCGGAGTGCCGCAGTGATGACAGATGGGGAGGGCACGAGATCGTAGGCAAAGGCGTTGTTCAGGTTGCGCTGCAGCTCAAAGACATCCTGGACCTGCTCGAACTCCTTTTCGTACCTGCATGGTAGACTAACGTCAGCTTCCCCAGTCTTCAGGGCGGATTGGCGCGTTTTGAGGCAGTTTGCGCTCATTTTGTGCACCCGGTCCATGCTGCCATTGGAACCGCATTCAAGTCCGATCTTGTCCTCGTGGGGATCGGTGTAGAGTCGTCCTTACCTGGCAGTGAACTCCTCGAAGCTCTCCTCGTGGTGTGGATCGTGTGCGTCGTGGTCGGCAAGCTTCCTGGGCGCGGTGGAAAAAGCAGAGGCGGTGGTGGGTCTGAGCAGAGCAGGCTGGAAGCTGCGCATCGGTCGCACGCGGCAGGATGGTGTGGATAGGCGTGATGCCCGCACGACGCGAGCGAGAACGGCGGAAGACATGCTGTCGGTGGGTTGGGGGGTGGAGTGGAGATGGGGGTGGTGGTGTGTTCTGCTCGTGACAGTGGAAGAGGTCGCCGTGGTCGTTCCTTCCCCTTCCGATCTTGCGTCTTGGCAGCACTAAGGTCTATGGCACGAACATGTAAGGTCAGGTATCTGCGGACCTCTACTCCGTAGCCGGTCGTCGCTCTTCGACCACAATGATACGGATTCCGAGGTGGATGTTTTCTATCTGCTACCTTATTGTTCTACGGCTAATATTGCCACCAATGCCATCTATGCGAGAATTGTTGAGCACGTGAAGCAAATGAGCAAGGAAGATCTTGAGCTCTGCCAGCTGCACTCTTCCACAGCCAATCAGGATGCTTCCGATAGACATCAGTCTGCACGTTATCTCGATGCTTGATAAGGTATTATCTCAGTTGGGACTCAGACAGCTCGTACTACTTGACCGACCTTCGGCCGGACTACCTACGTCGATCCTACGCGATTAACT